>OVBE01017873.1:0-10245 GCA_900406425.1 Iberis pinnata
GATTAGTCTATTATTGTCTTTTGAGTTGAGAACTATTTTCATTGTTAATCTTGCTTGAACCTCAAACCTGAATACACGTGGAACTTCCCTATCCCCTAGTGTTTTATTCTATTGGTTTACATTCACTTTTAATTATTCGCTTTACTTTTCAATCGTTTTAAAAATATTCACTCTTTTATCTTATCTTAGCTAGAATCAATTTTTAACTGAGAGTCGTACTGTCTGGTCTCTGTGGGATCGACCCTTTACTATACTACAANTAGATTTAGGATTAAAACATAAGCCTATCAGATTTTTGGCGCCGTTGCCGGGGACCAATATAATGTCTTTTAAGTTTATCTTAGAGTCTAGTATAAGATTTTTATTTTTCAATACTAATCTCGTTCTTTTTGCTTGTTTTTGTTTTGAAGGTGCATGACCAGGAGATCTGACAAATCACCTGAACTGCTTATTCTCACAAACGAAGAACTCACATGATTAGAACGATTAAACCGGAAGTCTAGAAGAACCGCCAGTTCATCCATACCAATGGCTGACAAATTTATTCAGAATCCGATCATCCCCTTAGGACAGAACGCCCAGATCCCTCCGGGATTGGAGCAGATAGGACAGTTGGCACTAGACCAACAAGGAGGTAACGATAATCAAGTGCCGCCGTTAAATCTCGAAAGAGATGCAAACCGAAGAGCTGAAAACGCCAATCTAGGCGATGAGAATGGCGAACAAGTCCCACCTGGACTGAACTGGAATCGCCCACCTCACCAAAACAGGGTAGTTGTTGGCAATTTCAACAACCCCAAAGCCTTCCTAGTCAATAAGAACACCCTCCACCCTCCACAAGCTCAGAGATAGGACTACCAGTTCCCGTTTCAGTTGATCCAGTTGCTACGATAAAACCAATTCTATGGCTTATCTACTCAGCTGAATGGAGTCTTTAAAGACTTAGTGCATTGTAAGCTCTTCAATCACTATTTAGCTGATAGAGCTCTGAGGTGGCTTAAGTCATTACCTGCTAACTCAATAGAAACTTGGGATGAGTGAAAAGCCAAGTTTCTGAACCACTTTTACACCTCCACTAGAACCAACAATTTAAGAAGTAAGATTTCTCAATTCCAGCAATGACCGGTGGAATCCTTCTATGAAGCATGGGACAGGTTCAAAGAGTACTTGCGGGATTGTCCCCATCATGGTTTTTCTGAGTTGAACCTCTTGAACACTTTCTATAGAGGTATTAATCAGAAATACCAACACTCTCTAGACACAACTAGTAATGTTGATTTCATGACTAAACCCGTGAATGAAGTTTACAAGTAATCGACAATCTTGCTGCTAGTACTAGCAACCATGGTCCTGATTATGATAGAAGGGTTTGATCATCTAGTTTAGATTCCTCTGGACTAGCAGAGGTGAAGAAGCTTCTTACTCATTTTCTCAAGAAACAGAATAAGAAGCATGTTAGTTTTGCTGANCTATATTAATAGACAGGGACAAAGAGTGTACAACCAAGGGTACGATCCAGGTTACAACAAAGGTAATCTGTCATGGAGGAGTACTAATGTTGCGAATCCTCAAGATCAGTCTTATCCTCCTCAAAATACCTTTGCACAGAAGTCTGGACAGACATTTGTCCAGAAATCGGGTTTTCCACAAACCCCTCAACCTGGTTTTCAGCAAATGGTTCAACCTCAAGTTCAGCAAGATAATAATAAGGAGGTGATGTTGAAGCAAATCTTAGAGAGTTAACAGTAGTCTGAAAAAAATCTGAATGCAAAGTTGGATGGTATGTATAACAATTTGAACAACAAGTTCGAATCATTGTATACTCATGTGAAGAGTTAGATGTACATGTGGCTCAAACTTCTGAAGCAGTTAAAAGACAAGCTGGTATGCTACCAGTAAAGGTTTAAGATAATCCCANATTGAAATTAAGTTCTGATGGAAAGGATGAAAAGTCTGCATAATCTGCAGAATTTCAGAATGGGAAAAGTGATGCAGGGGTTCAGATCGATCGATCCAGACGGGATCAATCGATCCAAAGTTACAAAAAAATCAGAAGATTCAGATCGATCGATCCAACCTAGATCGATCGATCCATCGGACCAAATTCCAAAGAACCAAGGGATCGATCGATCCAAGGAGGGATCGATCGATCCACCTCCAAAACCTGCACCAAGTTCAAAGCAACTTGCAAAAATTCAGACCTCTTGCCCCAACAGACCTAAGTCCCCTACTGAAGAACACATGTACTATGATGCTGTTTCTCAACAATTTCTTCCGTTAAGAAGACTTCATAAGTTAGAGGACCCAGGTGAATTCGTGATTCCAGTAAAGGTTAAAGGAGTCATGTTCAAACGATTCGTGTGTGACACTGGTGCGAATGTTAGCATCATGTCAAAGATAGTCGCTGAAAAGCTGGGACGTAGGGATATAAGACCCTCGGGAATGTCGTTTGCTTTGGCTAACAATTCCATCGTGGCTTCTAGTGGTTTCGTATCTGATATTATGGTGCAAGGGGGAGATTGCATAGTCCCTGTTGATTTCCATGTCTTTGACACGAATGGGAATTCTGAAGAACCGTTAGTTCTGGGGAGCTGTGATACATGTTCCTCATAAACAAATCTATCTCATCAACATCCAGAAAACATACTATTATCCCTTAGTACCCTACATACCGATAGCAAAGATCATGGTGATCAAAGAGGTAAAAGCGTAGCAGGCTTCTCAGACCGAATCTGAAGACTCTGATGTTAAAGTCATGAGCAATTAATCTCAAGTTCCACTCAAAGGTTGTACCCCAATAATGAAGAAGACGGGGAAGATAATCTTACAGAAGATCGATGATAATGTTGAGTTGGATCTGACTGATCAAGGAAAAGAAAAGGGTGCACCATAACCAGCTTCAAAAGAAAAGGGTAAAGGTGAAGGAAATTTGAAATAAGGCAGGAAGAAAACTCACATGAATTTTATTCCCAAGTCATTGGGTGAAGAATGGGTTGATTATAGAGTGAAGAGTACAAGTTTTCCAAAACCTTTCTCTAAGGTTAGGATTCCTTTTGTTCAAGGTCTTAAAAACAAAGGGAAGGATTTCAAGAAGGCAACAATGAATAAGATGTTGAAGCTACATATATCAGAAAAGGATGGTAGGACTATAACCTCTATTGGAGCTGAACTAGATTCAGCATAGAAGATAAGTGGGTCTAGTTATAAACATTAAATAAAGTGATGAGTGGGAGGCAACCCACTAATCTGATTCTTCTTCTTTGGTTTTTGTTTAGAGTCAGTCCTAATTAGTTAACTAATCTATTAATTTTTAGTTTTGAGTTTAAGAGATGTTTCAGGAAAATTCAAAAATTTAGGTCAGACATACAGATTGATCTATCCGTCTATGGATCGATCGATCCATGCCCATAAAACTTTCAATACGTTATCAGAGATCAATCCATCCGTCTAGGGATCGATCGATCCATCGTACAAAAATTTCAGCCGATCTTTGTTCCATGTAAGTATTGAACTTCTTTTGAACTGTTCATTTTTCCTATTTATTTGATAGTCATTATTCCTTCTCTTGGGTTTATTTCACACAGGGACGGTGTAATTTAAGTCTGGGGGAGAGATTATAGTTACTAATCATATTTTATGTCTTTTTGATGCTTCATTAGTTTGGTGAAATTTTTCAAAACATTTTGTTTTTAATTAGTCGTGTCAAATCGAGTCGAAAGAACAATGACCAGAATTTGTGATGATAACCAACCTAGTATGAGTATAGTATTGATCTTTTTAGATTATTGGCTTAGATTTAACTGATATGTTTAGGATTGGAACCCCATTGCTGATTGTTATGTTTTTGAAAGTCTGGATCTTTTAGATTGTTGATGATTTGATGCTAGCTCTGCCATGATAGGACTTAATATTGAACTTAATTTCTCTTGCTTGTGGTGGTAAGATACTTTGAAAGCTAAGTCCCTTGCTCTTCAGTGATCTGTAAATCCGATAAGTTCTTTCAGTATGATCCGGATCCTTTCTCTCCCTTCTTTCAAAAAATAAAAAACCAATTTAGAAAAAGAGTTGAAAGCGTGACCTAGAAGTCCGTAGTCATTTCCGGTTGTTAAAAAAAACATAGAAAAGTGCGAAAGTAAAAAAAAAAAAAAAAACGCAGAGAAGTGCGAAAATAGAAAAAAAGAAGTGAGAAAGGGGGAAAAAGGACCAGGACCAGAAGTCGTTGGATGCTCTGTTTGGTATGGGTATTTTGATAGAAGAGGTGCTTGTGCGCATTGAATCAAACCCCATAGTTAAAAATGCATCTATTCTAATCAAATTGAACTTAATGAGCTGGTTTGGATGACTTGATGGTTTGATTGATGTTGGATTTAGAGTATGAAACATGCTTTTAGTTATGTGGTGGTGAACAATTCTTTTATAATGGTTGTTTAGGATCAGTGTCTTTTAAGTTTTGATATCTATGCTTAAGATTGCTGGGAATCTGAGAGTTCCTGTGTGGTTTCAAAACCTCTTCTCTAGATTGGGTATTGCTTCACTTGAGGACAAACAAAGATCCAAGTCTAGGGTAATTGATATCACTCGATTTTGATGCCTTTTAGTGAGTATTTATACTTGCTATTTTTCATCATTCGAGTATTTTCTAGGTGTTTTTAGTATATTTTCATGATTCAAGGTATTTTGGACGTTCTGGAGCAAAAATGTGGTTTTGTGCAAAAAATGGATGCAATTTGACGAATGCAGAAGCAGAGTTCAATAGAATAGCCGAAAGTTGATCGAAATTTGCAGATCTTTATATGAATGTAATGGGCTAAGATTTTAACTCAAACTGGCCACGTGAGTTAGCTTTCATATGAAAGTGATTTAAGGTCAATCTATTGAAGCAATCAAAAGTTATGACGATTTTACTAAGACTGGGCAAGCTGTCTCGCAGAAGAAGCATGTGCAACACATGATGGAGCAGATCGATCAATCCACACCTGGATCGATCGATCCTGAAGACTACCAAATTTCCGTAAGTTTGGATCGATCAATCCGGATGCTCGAGAATTATTGAAGAATGCCAAAAAGACGTTTCCCTCCTTAAGATTTATCTTAGGTTTTCTTTATTAAGTTTTATTCTTTTTTTTTACTTCAATATAAGTTAGAAGTTTAGGTTTTTCAGGAGAGACATAACATACAATTCACAACACAATTCATTATTTTGAGAGCTTTTCTGAGAAGAGACGAATCCTGTCACTTGTATTTTGGAGAAGAATTCTAAACTCTCTTTTATCACTTTTATTAAATTATGGTTTTTGAATATGCTTTCTAAATTAATGATTGTTGGTTGCTTGGCTATGTCTGAGTAGTCTCTTTGTTAGGTTTTAGGGATTTCCTAGGGAAAATGGTTTTGATGGTTAGGATTTGACTTTAATGGATTTAGATTGTTAGGTTTTTAGTCTAGATTTGTTATTATTGCTTGAATTAGCCTGATCACCTAGTTCATGATTCTAGATAAATAAGTATATTTGCTTGCGGGAGTATTGTCTTAGAATGCTTATGAACATATCGAATCTGTAATCATTGCATGATTTAATAATCTGATTTAGAGATCTAAGATTTCGGGAGAAAGTTAGTCTTTATTTCTAGAAATTCTATCATAGAGGTCTAATACTTCGGGAGAAGATTAGTCCATTGTTGTCTTTTGAGTTGAGAACTATTTTCATTGTTAATCTTGCTTGTCAACCTGAACTTCAAACCTGAATACTTGTGGAACTTCCCTATCGCCTAGCGTTTTATTATATTGGTTTACATTCGCTTTTAATTATTCGCTTTACTTTTCAATCGTTTCAAAAACATTCACTATTTTATCTTATCTTAGCTAGAATCTATTTTTAATAGAGAGTCGTACTGTCTGATCTCTGTGGGATCGACCCTTTACTATACTATAAAGATTTGTTCTCTGCAATGTAGATTTAGGATTAAAACCTGAGCCTATCACACTGCCTCAACAAGGACCTTCTCCATCAATATCTGCTCGAGGAAGAATTTTGGCAAACCAAGAGCTGGACACTATGGTTACACGCGGAGATCAAAACAAAACCTTCTTCCATGCCAAGACAAAACAACGAAGAAAAATTAACCGTATTAACATCATAATGGGAACTGTTGGAAACACTCACACAGAAGACATTCATATCCAACACGCGTTCATCGACTACTTCTCTGATATCTATTTATCCTCATCATCATTGAACCATGAACAAATTTTCCAACACATCTCCCCACGAGTTACCCCTGATATGAATGAGTTACTACTTGTACCAATAACAGAATCTGAAACTTGGAACGCACTTAATGCTATGGGACATGATAAGGCGTCCGGCCTTGATGGTTTGAATGTGGGTTTTCATAAAGACCATTGGAACACAGTCAAATCAGGACTTCACCTCTCTGTCCAACATTTTATGGATTCCAAACAATTGGATCAAAGTTTAAATCATACCCACCTCTGTTTAATCCCAAAGTCTACCAACCCCACAAGAGTGACTAACTTTCGTCCCATCAGTCTCGCTAATGTTACGTACAAAATCCTTTTTAAAGTTCTGGCCAACAGACTGAAACATTGCCTCCACAAAGTCATCTATCCAAATCAATCAGCATTTGTACCCCACCGTCTCATCATCGAAAACGTCCTCATCTCCCACAAGCTTTTACATTCCCTTTCACATCACCGGCTCAAAATCCCATACCTTGCATATAAGCTCGATATTAGTAAAGCTTTTGATCGTATTGAATGGTCTTACCTCCATCATATCTTACTCCGGCTAGGCTTCTCCCAGAAATGGTGTCGGTTGATTATGACGTGTGTGTCTTCTGTCTACTACTCTATTTTACTCAACGGTCAACCCCATGGTCACATAGTTCCCACTCGTGGTCTTCTCCAGGGTGACCCCCTCTCCCCATACCTCTATATTCTTTGCGATGAAGGCCTCTCTGCTCTTCTTTAGGGCTACACCATAGCTGGGAACCTACATCCTTTCCAAGCAAGTCGAGGAGGACCTCCTGTTTCTCATCTCCTATTTGATGATGACTCCCTCATATTTTGTCGTGCAACACTAGCTGAATGCCACTCACTTTTGAATCTTCTGCAAACATACAATGCCATCTCTAGTCAAGCGGTGAATTACCAAAAATCACGCATTAAGTTTGGCCATGGGGTCCGCCATGATCTCCAGCTCCAACTCTCATAAATCTTACGCATACAACCAACCCAGAGTTTCGGGCATTACCTTGGTTTGCCGGACTTATAAGAATATGGTGGGAAAGGACACTTTTGCGACCATCCTGGATAGTATAAAGCTCAAAATTGGTTGCTGGTCAACCCATTTCCTATCAACCGCTGGGCGAGAGGTTCTAATAAAGCGGTCCTACAAGCTCTACTGGTATAAACCATGTCGTGTTTCAAATTACCAACCGCTTTAACCAAACTTATTACCACATTTATCCACCATTTTTGGTGGAACACATCCCCCTCCACGACCGGAATCCGCTGGTTATCATGGTCTAATATGACAAGATCGAAGCAATCAGGGGGACTTGATTTTAGGGATATTGAAACTTTCAACACAGCCTTTCTTGCCAAACAAGGTTGGCATCTGCTAACTAATCCGCAATCACTTCTAGCATGGATCATCAAACACAAGTACTATCGCTCGACTTCTATCCTTGAGGCCACACTTCCATCACGCCTGAGTTATGGCTGGCACCATATTTATCGCAATTTTCAACGGATTCGACCAGCCCTCTTTCATGTAGTTCATGATGGACAAACAACTCGAGCGTTCCAGGACGCATGGTTGCCACCACCAATGCCAACCTCTACCAACCTTTCTCGGATCTCCCGTCAAATAGCCCCTCCACTCTTCTGCCCTCTTAGCTCTACAGTCTCTTTTTTCATTATGCCACACTCAAATGCTTGGGATATTGGTTGCTTACAACAATATGTTCATCCGAATGATATTCCGTGAATCCTATCTATTCACCCACCCACACTTCCCACACAAGAAACTTACTCCTGGCCGCACTCACCAACATGCATCTATACTGCGCGGAGCACGAAGAGACGGTCGACACTACCGAAAAGAAGCCCTCCGCCTTCAACTCTCGCTGCAGGTTTCGGAGAAATCGAGAGAGTCGGGAGAGAGAAAGAAAAGTGGAGAGAGAAATAGAGAAAAAAAACTGAAAAACTATATCAATTTTCTACATAAAACTATATCAATTTTCTACATAAACCTTACCATATTGGGGGTACTTGCATGTTTCTTCCTCTAGCTATATTTATGTATAAATAGACTTTTATAATTTAAATGTCTAAAAGTATGGAGGAGATTGCATCTGGAAAAGTTTTGACCATTAGGTTGCACCAAAACTCGACATATACGTATTTGGTGTGGAGACGTGATTTTTGTTCTTATGCAAGCTTGAACTCTTTTTTTTGCTCACGCTAGTTTGGTCTTAATTTTTTGGGAATACGATCTATTTATCCACAGAAACGTTCATATACCGATATTTTCTCATGAAATCAGACCCTAATTTTATTTCCCCTTATTTTAATTTCTGATATCTATTTCCCCATAGTTAGAACTTAAAAATCTAATTGTCCACTGATCACGGAAACGATCTATTTTCCCACTAAAACTTTCATATAGAGATCTATCCCGACAAAATTAGAGCCTAATTTTATTTCTCCCTTACTTTAACTTATAATATCTATTTCCCCATAGTTAGAATTTAAAAATCTATTTGACCATTGATTGTAATATAAGAAGCCTTTGTCAACCAAGTTAATTCAATTTTATGGATAAAAGGTTTCCTATATTACAATCGGTGGACAAATAGATGTTTAAATTCTACCTATGGGAAAACA
This sequence comes from Iberis pinnata, assembly GCA_900406425.1. Lineage (NCBI taxonomy): Eukaryota > Viridiplantae > Streptophyta > Magnoliopsida > Brassicales > Brassicaceae > Iberis > Iberis pinnata. The sequence goes on from OVBE01017873.1 coordinate 8,909, forward strand.
GAAATTAGAAGTTAAAATAAGGGGGAAATAAAGTTAGAGTCTGATTTTGTGGGGAAATAACGGTATATGAAAATTCCCGTGGGGAAATAGATCGTTTACCTAAATTAATCAACTGAGTTAATTCAATTTTATGGGTAAAAGACTTTTTATATTACGATTGGTGGACAACTAGATTTTTAAGTTCTAACTATGGAGGAATAGATATCAGAAATTAAAATCAGGGAGAAATAAAACTAGGATATGATTTTGTGGGAAAATATCGGTTTTTGAAAGCTTGAACTCTTTTTTGTTCACGCTTGTTTGGTCTTAATTTTTTTGTACTTCTGCTCATAATATGCAGTCAACAGAGCTGAAAAATCTTGTCGATCTCCATGTACTGAAAATTTAGCCTAACCCAAATTGCCTCCTCTTCTTAAAATGAACTATATATAATTTTGTTTTTAAGAAATTGAAGCGAGTATTATAAGTATATTTATGAAAACATTTTATCTGAATTTACTAAGAAATGAATGGCATTCTTCTCCTAGGGGTAAACTCATAATCATCAAAAGTTTCCTCGTGTCAATTAAATTAGTCCTTATTCCATTTTTTCTTAAAGAAAGATGTTCTAGATTTTAAATTTGTTTTTTAAAGATAGTTTTTTCAATTTTCTATGTAATATTTATTGAGTAATTGTAGATTTCAATAAACATTAATTGAAAATACTTCATATTAGATTTCTTGAAATATTATTGGTTTAAAGTTATAGAAAATTGTTATGTACAAAAATCAATGTATTTATTATTTAATTAGCTTTATTAATATGTGTGAAAATTCTAGAAAATCAAGTATTTAGATATATCGATAAAAATAATTTTTTACGCTTTTTCTTTCTGCATCTTTCTATAATATATATATTATGAAAACAATTTTACATACATCATATCCGCAATAAAAGCCTGCTCTTTGTTATATGAGACTATGGTAGACAATTTATAAGTTCAAACTCATACAATATTCGATAATTTTGTTTCTTTTAATTTGCAAAACATCTATAAAAAAAAATTCAAAATTCGATGTAAAAGTATTCATACGTGCAATTAATCATCAAAGAGGTTCCATAAAGGAGATAGCTATCTATATATCTCTCTATTTAATTTATTCTTCTATAAAATAAATATTTAAATGAAAAATTGATTCTCCTCTTTGACCTAAATCAAGCCCTATATAAGTAGCACACCCCTTTGTACACTTTCTCTTCACTTCAAAAATAAAAACAAACAAAAGGTTGAAAGAAAAACATGGAGCCTAAAATAACATTGTTTCTAGTGTTACTCCTATTAACAACCATTGTCCAA
>OVBE01017874.1:0-10244 GCA_900406425.1 Iberis pinnata
TTCATCTTCTCGAGGCAATTCTCCTCCTTCTCTCTCATCCTTCCCTCCTCCTAAATCCTCAACCACTCGGCGACAAGACGCTTCTCTGTCATCAATTTCGGTATTACCTAAACGTGTTGTTCATATCAGGCTTCCTGTAAACCCTAGACCTAGCAATCTCNATCTCAATGAAGAAGATGATGAAAAAGAGAAGAAAACTAGTAAGAAGTGTAAACATATGGAATTTGTTGCTGCATCATTGCAAAATTCATCGGTGAAATCTTTCTTATCTGCCATTCCTGCACCTAAGAGCTCGCAAACACTTGGTGCTCTTCCTTCATTGGGATCAGGATCAGGACGAAGATCGAACCTTGAAACATAAACACCTGCATAACAGGTATGTTTTTAGCTTCTAACACTTCACTATGCCTTGTGATTTGTGTGTGACTCTCCTTATTCTATAAATTTGATTTCTTATGATGATAGATGATCTACAATTACATTAAGGATGTTCATTAGGTGGTGAATATTTGAGAAAGCTTGAGATTTAAATGATAGAATTTATCTTTTCTTTGTAGCTACCATTATTAAGTTTGTTCTGTCTTGCTAGAAAACTTTTTTGGGTTGCTTTTTAAATGCTAATTTTGTTAGCATTTGTCTTACAACCAGAGTCATCTTCAGGTAAGGGGAAAGTGTCAAAGCTTCACAAGAGGAAGCATCAGATCACTACTTTGTTTATGGCGTAAAGTACAAAAAGTCAGAGTTAGCAAAGAGACAGTCAAGAGGGTTGCTCACAAAATCCAAAAGGCATGCTAAATATGGATTGTGATTTGCTTTTGGTACTCTTTATCACTGAATCTGGCAACATATTTTTCTGCAACTTTTTTTTTTGTATTTACCAGTTCTATGTTTTGATTGTAATACTCATTTCTTATATGAATCTCAAAATGCTTTGATTGAACCACAAGCTGTTTATAGACTTTTTCGCATTGAAAACGATTTTCATATTTAACTTAGGGGTAACTAGAAGTAACTAGGTTTAACTCATCGAATATTTGTACATAGTTATACCAAAGAGTTTAGTTATTCCACATTGATAAAATTTTTTGTTATTTGTACATAGTTATAACTACAAATTGATGTTGAGATGCAATCTTCACTTTTTGCTTCAAAAGTTGCCACATGCGCCACCAAATAAGTAGATTTAATCGAAAATTTGCCACATGCGCCACCAAATAAGTAGATTTAACCGAAAGTTTGCCACATGCGTCACCAAATAAGTATAACTAGGGATAACTATGGATAACTAGGCGTAACTATGTTTAAGAGTTATACCAAAGAATCATGTTATTCTTTATCTTTTTTTTTTATGAATTTAAATCTTTTTAGAAAAATTTAAAAATAATTTATGAAATGTTAGGAGTTACATTTGGTAAATATAAGTAACTAGATATTAATAAAAAAATTTACAGTTTTGAAATATCAGTTTTTGAAATTTTAATGATTTATTTTGGAAAGTTTTAAAATTTATAGATTTTTTTAGATTTTTCATAAGAAAAAATTATTTTTGATTTAAAAATATGATTTTGCCCTAATGAAAGATAACCGGACATGTGTAAAATCGGTTATTAAAATTTCCCTAAATTAAAGTAGCTAAAATAAGTAATTGGTGTATTAAGTTGAATATTCATGTATTAGAATGATAAATAAAATTCAGTTGGTGTATTAAAATTGAATTTTTTCTTGATTTTTTCATATGAAAAATAACTAATCATCATTGAATATAAAATTATTAATTTTTATACTTTTTATTTTTTAGAAAGACAAGATTTTTATTTAAATAATGAGTGTAGATATTAAATTATCCATATTATTTAATATATATATATATATATATATAAGATTTGGTATAACTATAATAACTAGGATTAACTAGCAGACAAAGCTGACATGTGCGCCGCCAAAAAAGAATAACTAAGAATAACTAAGATTAACTTGCCGACATAGCTAACACATACGCCGCCAAAAAAAAGAATAATTAGGATTAACTCGATTTAACTCTCCATATATTTTTATATAGTCATACCTAGTTATCCAGTTATTCTTCATTTCACATAGTTATTTTTGGGACATAAAACTGTAAAACTAGTTAAACCATAGTTTTAATTACAATTTTCTAGTTAAACCACATGGAATATAAGATCAAAATACATTTAACATGTTCTTATATAAAATATTTTCAAAATAATATTAGATACATCAATTTGGTAATTCAAATGCTTATTTTTAAAAACAATGCCTAGTAGTATAAGGTTTTTGATGCAAAAGTTGAGTTATATATAACTAAATTTTAAAAAATATTACATAACACTAAAATGACACTAACATGAGTTATAACAAAATTATGATGTAGATTCGATAATGTACAATCTAATAAATGTTTTTACAATATTTGAATTTTCACATTTTTTGTAGATTGAGTCACTAATTTCCCAAAAACATCAACCAGAGTTATCTAGTTGTGATAAACTGAAAACAATACATAATACAAGTTTCTACAAGTTATTACTAGTTCCTACATTATCATTAAAAACATTTTTTCAAATCCAAAGTAGATCTTCTTCAATTTTCACTAGCTGATAAATACATTGTCGCTTGTCTTATTTCTTTCTTTTGATAGGAAATTATGTGATAAAACAAAAAGAAAATTGATATCATTAAGAACATTCCACAACATCGTACTGTTTGTCCCACTTAAGTTAATTCACCTAGTTATACTAGTTATCCCCGTTATCCCAGTTATCCTAATTATCTCAGTTATTCTAGTTATCCTAGTTATACCTTACAGAATATAGTTTGAAGATCATCAATGGTGAAATTTGATTTTAAGTACCACATGTATCAATCTATATATGTATAGAAATCTCTTGAAATTTTTAATCTAATAATACTAATTTCACCTCTTAATTTCAACTAACTAAATCGGAATTTTATCTTAAAGTTTTGATTCTCAAAATTGAAAGTTAAATTAACGGAGTTCTAGAGTGAATTATGAATACCCGACACCATATTTGAGCTCAAGAAACTAACAGCAACAAAGCCCACTACTTATTATTCGATTTTAAACAAATTCATTTTCTACCTAGAGTTTTAAATAGGTTTTCCGTGCACATTCGCAAGAATTTTTAAAATCCAAAATTATATTTGGAATCCTTGTTGAAAGAGCTTCGATTTCATATATAGTTTACCATATTTTACCACTTTTAAAGAAAATAAAAAAAATTGAAGAAGAAGTAGAGGAACAAAGAAGAAGATAGAGAAAGGAGAAAAAAAATCAGATCTTAAAAATCTGATTGGTTGAAATATTGTTTTATTTTTATTTTTTAATTAATATAAAGGGTAAAATTAGAATATCAATAATTCATTAAATGAAGAGGCAATGTGTGATCATTTTGTCAATGTGAGACTTTTTTTTATTTAGAAGGCCACAAGAGATTATCACCCGAGATTGTTGGCATTCGATGGTGGAAAGAAGAAGGGCTAATGAAGGTAAGAACAAGGAGAAAATTTAGACCATTGATATTTTCTAATCAATGGTGGAGCTATAATAAAAGGCAATCTTTAGTTTTTTAATTGACCAACTAGAAACTTTTGAGAGATAGAAACCAATCTTTAAGATTCTAGAAATGATTAAGTATAAAATTTGCGATTTTAGATTGCCAAAGAGTTGTTTACTACAGATTAATAGTCTTTGCAGCAATTTTCTTTGGTCTGGTACTGCTACTAACTCCACTATGTCCAAGGTATGTTGGAATGATGTATGTAGGCCTAAGGACGAAGGTGGCTTGGGAATTAGGAAACTCGAGGACTCATCTATCGTCAATGCTCTATCTCTCATCTGGCTCCTCTATTCGACTCAACCATCTCTATGGCGTGCTTGGACTCGAGAATACTTGCTTCGCAATACTACCTTCTGGGATGCCCCCGTCACCACGCGTGGATCATGGATGTGGCACAAGCTGCTCAAGCTTCGGCCCCTAGCCTCTGCCTTCCTTCGCATGGATATCTCTAACGGATTATCTACTTCTTTCTGGTTTGATCATTGGACTTCTTCTAGCTCCTTGTATAATCTTCTAGGTGATGCAGGTATCAGAGCAATGGGTATTCCTCGTCATGCCCTAGTCTCCGACGTTGCCTCCTCAGCTCATTGGCAAATCCGTACACCGCGAATACCCACTATCCGTGCTATCCAAAATAGCATCATTCAACTTCCTTGCCCACAACCGTCGATGCCACCTGATATACCATTATGGCGGTACAAAACGGATGAATACAAACCAGCCTTATCATCAACATCAACATGGAACCAGATTCGCAATCATGGGTCTAAGTTACCGTGGACATCCTCGGTTAGGTTTCCACAGTCTATACCTTGCTATGCTTTCATTACTTGGCTTGCTGTGTTAGACAGGTTATCTACAGGTGCTCGTATGAGAGCTTGAGGACAGCTTCAACCATGTGTGCTATGTGGAGAACCGGACGAGACTAGAGATCACCTCTTTTTTGCTTGTCCCTTCTCCTACACCATATGGGATGCACTAGCTCAGCCGTTTTTTGCTCGCTTCACTAATCCGGACTGGTCCATCACTCTCACATCTCTTCGCCGGACGTCACTCACTCATGTGGACCGGACGCTCGTGAAGATGCTCTTCCAAACGACAATCTATCATGTTTGGAGGGAACGTAACAACATGATTCATGGGAAACCTCACAGGACAACAACTCAAATTCGTTTAGAGGTCATTCAACTCATAAAGCAGCGGATCCAAAGTCTCAACTATGGTTCTGATTCCAAGCTCTACACATTATCTTCGCGATGGACAGCTCTTCATTGTTCTCCTCCTACATGAGTTACACATATCTGCTCTTTCTGAGGCTTGTTGGGTAAGCGGATTGTACTCTTTTTCCTACCCTTAGTTTTGTCCCACTGGGTTTTCTAGGGTCAGGTTTTAACGAGGCATCCTCTTACCACATCACAACAGCCTTTCTTCATCTTTTTACTTTTACAGCAACTCTGCGGTCAATTGGTTTCTTATCTTTGTAAATATTAACATTTTTCCATTTGATATATAATTTTAAAATTTCACCCAAAAAAAAAATTTGCGATTTAGATTTTAGGTTTAGGGATAAAGTTTAATATTTTGAGTTTAAGGTTAAAAAATATATTGTTTTGAAAAATATAATATTTAAAAAGCTAAAATATTTATGGTATCTTTATTTTTGGATATATCATAATTTTTATAAATTTATGACAATTTCGGGTTTCGTTTATGATTTTTGAGTATAGGGTTTAGATATCGGGTTTAAGAGTATGTTATTTTGTAATAAAGACATAGTAAAATATGTTTCAAGATTGAAAAGTGAAAAATATGTGTTCTAAATTGAACTATAACCCCTAAATCATATACCCTCAATTAATTATACATTTAGGATATAAGTTTAATACATCAAATTTAGGATTTAAGATTTTGACATTCATAGTAGTTAAAAAAAAAAAAACTAATTGAAATATTCAATTTTGGGTTTAACGAAAAATAGTGAAAATGTACTATAAATATAAAACTATTGAAATATTTATATTTGAGTTTTATTCAATTAAAAAAATTACAATACAATAAACATGTTTTGATATTTTTCAATTTACAAATTAATTCCCCTGTATTAGCTTCAAAAGCAGAATCGATGCTCGAGGCCTTTCTCTCAAGTGAAGAGCATCATCAATTTGGACTTGTATCTTGTGGTTTATTTGTTATATTGTAAACAAATAAATTATTCGATTGATAAATAAATATTAAATTATATAACTATTTTAATACTCAATTTAGGGCTTAAAGTCTAGAATTAGTATCAAATTTAAAAATGCAACTTTTTGATAACAATGAAGATATTAATTCTTGGGTGCTTGTAAAGTTTATTTTTATGATGTAGAAAATTGACCACATAAAAATTTCGATAAGAGTCTAGAATTATTTTTTAACTTATTATTTAAAGTCAATTCAATTTAGGGTCTAGAATAGTTTTACTTGAAAGTTGCATGAAATCTAGGGTTTATGGTCTATCAAATCTACGCTCTAAAATTATTTATTTTGAGATAAAATAAAATAGCACAAACCCACAAATATAAGTTTTGGATAATTTATTTACATCTGTATAACACTATGATAATTTGAAGTTAACAATCTAACAATTCAAACCAATTCAAACGCTGACAAATACATACCAAAAATTCAAATCAAGTGAGGAAACGATAGCTGCATATCAAATATTGATTGTCAACATTATTGCTACTCGTAATCCAACAAATAACAATGCATGGGTGATAACATTGCAACAAGGAAATAAAGCAATCGTATCCTAGATCGAGCATATTGAATGAAGACAATCTTGCTCTTGTAATGATTCTTTTGTGTCAAATTTTCAGATTGCCAAAGAATCTAGAGAGTGGTACATTATCTGGTCCGTACGACAGTGGATCTTGTCCTCCTTCAATTCAGTCAACACTTGACGTCCTAGAACTAAAAATTCTTGAGACTGAACACAATTTTACACATGTATTAGTGTTAGTGCTGTTGTAGATCTTTTGCCTGTATAACTAAATAGTGCATCCACCTACTCTTGTATATCAGATGGCTTCACAAGCTGTCCAAATAGGAAAAATAATAATATTAAACAAGATGCATAAACAGTTTAATGATGTTTGGAGTAGCAATATTCAACACTTAAAAAATAGCAATGGGGATTAACTTGCCGTGTAGTTTCTATGTATTTAAGACATTGCATCTGACCAAAACCCTCTGGAAATGCTGCCACATCTTTACCATTTTTACAAGATTTTCTGAAGAAAAGTTAAAGACGGTTAAGGGTACATTAGCCAAGCAGGCTATAAAATTGTAATCACAAACGTGAAGCAGTGCAGCCTCACAGTTGCTTTATCTTCTTCTTGCTTTTGTTTAAGTTTAGCAACATAAGTGTCCTTAAAACAAATAGCAACTATATCAATCACTAATTATGCATAATGCCATCAATTTGACTACTTAAACACTCATTTCCTTGTTGAATCAAGCCAATAACATTATCAAAAACCATGCAAATATCACAAACCAATGCCCTTACCATATTACATAAAATCTCCTCATTCTTCCCTAATTTCCTCTTGTTTTTTGGGAGTTTCTCAATCTCCCAGCTTATGGAGTTTCACTGCAGGATGCAAATGTCGCACTGTTTGTTATCGGTCTACTAAAGATTTGCATAAGAGGAAACAATATTTACAAGGACTAGAATGAATAGAAAAGACACTTACATATGAAAAACAATCAAAGACTGTTCAAGCTCGTTTTGAGAAAGGTTATCTTCCTATAATGAAATCATAGGAAATCTCATCAAGACCAAAGTTCTTAAACTTGAAAAACAACAAAGTAAATAAAAAAGATCTGACAGCATACTGGAAATGCTTCCTTCATAGCCATATCAGTGAGATCCACATCCGTATAAACCTTGAGAGTATCAGTCCTGCATCAAAATCACAATTCAAGTAAAAAGAAAAGAGAGCTACGTTGATAAATGAATACGTACGAGATATCATATTGTTGAGAAGAGGAAGGAGATTCCAGAGACAGAGCAGTAGATTGAAAAAAGAAGACTGGAACTCGGTAATAGCAGAAAGATGTCCCACCGTGTTGGGCAGAAAAATTGGTCCTCTGGGAACACCTGAAGTGGCACTCTGTCATGCCTCTCACTCTCCATTTATATGTGTGCTTCTTGACTAGACCTAGGTTCTCACCAAAACTACAAAAGTGAAATGATTCACAAGGCATAACAGAAGAAGTGACGATAGATTTTTTTCTATGTATCAGAGTGATTAAACAAATCAATAATCATAAATTATATTTATATGGAGATATATACATATTCATGTGCACATACCCATCAGTATAGAAAATAACAATCAAAGGTTCTCTTGATTTTAGGTTTCGATTTTTGAAATAACAAAGCTTTTTGTGTGATTCAAAGGAATTTGATATCGAACCCGGCAAATGATGAGATCACCGTCATCCTCGGACTCTTTGTTTCCTTTACGACTATCCTTAGCTTCATCTTCTACTTCCTAACCACGAGGTTTACATGTGCTTTGAGAGACTTCTCTGAGAGATTGATGCCTAGCCTCTCCGACGCGAGTTGACAGACCTTGAACTCAGTCATTTTGACATATTCGATTCCTTGAGAATCTCCAGTACGATTTTCTCGCTTCTTCTTCTCTTTTACCATTAGGGTTTACAAAGATTCTCTTCTATAGCCATCGTTTGATTCATCATTGATTGATTCATAATCGATTTATTCATACTTGAAATCGTTTGAGAAAGAAAAAAAACTTAGAGAAGAAATAGAAAAGATAAAAGTATATACGACGATTTTAAATCAAACTGGCCACGTGACTTAGGTTTTATATGAAAGTGATTAGAGGTTAATATATTGAGCAATCAAAAGTACGATTTTATTGAAGACTTTTCAAGTTGTCTTGTAGAAAAAGCATGTGTAGCACGTGATGGAGTAGATCGATCGATCGATCCTGAAGACTATCAAACTTACAGAAGTTTGGATCGATCGATCCACACTTGGATTGATCGATCTGTATGCTCGAGATTTGTTGAAGATTACCAAAAAGACGTTTCCGTCCTCAAGACTTATCATTGGTTTTCTTTATTAGGTTTTATTCTTTTTTGAACTCTATATAAAGTAGAAGCTTAGGTTTATTTTTATAACACACATAATACAATTCATTATTTTGAGAGCTTTTCTGAGAGAGACGAATCTTGACACTTGTATTTGGAGAAGAATTATGAACTTTCTTATTACTTTTATTAAATCTGGGTTTTGAATATGATTTCTCTATTGATTGTTGATTTCTTGGCTATGTCTGAGTAGTCTCTTTGTTATGTTTTAGGGATTTCCCAGGGAAAACATGTTTTGATGGTTAGGCTTTGACTTTAATGGATTTAATTTGTTAGGTTCTTAGTCTAGAATTGTTATTATTGCTTGAATTAGCTCACCTACTTCATGATTTTAGGTTAATAAATACAAACATATTTGCTTTATTTAACCTGACCTAGTCTAGATGAAAAAATATCTTTGCTTGTGGGAGTATTATCTTTGAATGCTTATGAACATATCGAATCTGTAATCACTGCATGATTTAATTGTCTGATTTAGAGATCTAAGATTTTGTGAGAAAGTTAGTTTTTATTTCTAGAAATTCTATCATAGGGGTCTAATACTTCGGGAGGAGATTAGTCTATTGTCGTCTTTTGAGTTGAGAACTACTTTTGTGAATCTTGCTTGTCAACCTGGACCTCAAACCTGAATACATGTGGAACTTCCTTATCGCCTAGCGTTTTATTTTATTGGTTTACATTCGCTTTTAATTTCGCTTTACTTTTCAATCGTTTCGAAAACATTCCCTCTTTTATTTTATCTTAGCTAGAATCAATTTTTAACGGAGAGTCGTATTGTCTCGTCTCTGTGGGATTCGACCCTTTACTATACTAAGAGGATATGTTCTATGCAGTGTAGATTTAAGATTAAAACCAGAACCTATCAGATTTTTGGCGCCGTTGCCGGGGACCAATCCAGTGCCTTTTAAGTTTTTCTTAGAGTCTAGTCTAACATTTTTGTTTTCAGTACTAATCTTGTTTTTTCTACTTGTTTTTGTTTTGAAGGTTTATGACTAGGAGATCTGACAAATCACATGAATTGGTTAATCTCACAAACAATGAACTCGCAAGATTAGAACGTTCAAACTGGAAATCTAGAAGAAGCACTAGTTCATCCACACCAATGACTGACAACGTCATTCAGAATCCGATCATTCATTTAGTTCAGAATGCCCAAAACCCTAAAGGCTTGGAACAGATAGGAGAGTTGGGGCTCGACCAACAAAGAGGAAACAGCAATCAAGTGTCGCCGTTAAATCTCGAATGAGATGCAAATTGAAGAGCTGGAAACGCCAATCTAGGCGATAAAAAATGGCGAGCAAGTCCCACCTGGACTGGATCAAAATCGTCCACCTCACCAAAATAAGGTACTAGTTGGCGATTTCAACAACACTGAAGCTTTCCTAGTCAATAGGAATGCCCTCCACCCTCAATAGCCTTAGAGACAGGACTACCAGTTCCCGTTTCAGCTGATCCAGTTGCTAAGACAAAACCAGT
>OVBE01017875.1:0-10243 GCA_900406425.1 Iberis pinnata
CAACGCTATCGTAAATTCGATAATTATAGCATACATTAAATCTGCTATCTAAAGTATCCGACCTTTAATGACGGGCGCTGTCAGAGCATTTAATAAACCACTATGGTATCCTACGATATAATTTTTCGAACGCTAAGGAAAGACATATTTCTTGTAGTGTTTAAACAGAATATTAAGATGAAAAGCAGAAGATCGACATGCACCCGATAAACAACAACCTAAAACTAAGCAGGAAAGTAAAACAAAATAGTAGATTAGCATAAAACTTAAAAGATTCTAGGTTTTTACACCAAGAAAAACAAAGGAAACAAAAACCTAAGACAAAAACCTAAAAAGGAAACAAAAATAGAACTCTATAAAAAGGAGGCGTTTTAGGGCTTATAGAGTATTCAAAGAAAATTCCTAAATCGCACTAAAGACAAAAACTAATCATTGGCTTGGGTCTTGGGTCAGGTCCATTCCATATTTGAGTTGGTCGGGTCGGAGCGTGTTTGGCTCGAGCTGAGAAGAATGTGTGATCGAGCCGTGGTGAGATGGAGATCGATCCATGTTGGAGATGGGATCAATCCAAGGTTGAAGCTGGCTTGAGAGTGGGATTGATCCAAGGTTGGAGTGGATCGATCCAGAGGTAGAGTTGGCTCGATGGTAGGATCGATCCAAGGTTGGAGTGGATCGATCCAGAGGTGAAGTTGGCTTGATGGGTGGGATCGATCCAAGCTAAGGTTAGATCGATCCAGGGCTTGTGCCGGTCCATTCCACATTTTCTGCTCCTCTTCTGAATTCTCACAAAACCGTCATCAAAACTCCTGAAAGTCCTGAAAAATCTCAAAAATGCGTGCATATGTGAATACTAATGCAAAAGTCCCTAAAAATCACAAACTCACTAAAAACAACTATAAATATGATATATGCACACCTAAAGACCTCAAAATTGATGCTAAATGACTTCTATAAACCATGAAAATTCAGACTCATCAACTCCCCAAACTAAATCCTAGCTTGCCCTCAAGGAAATAATTCAGAAGTTTGGGAGTGAGGTTTGAAAGTGGGAACTCCGAATCAAAACATGCTGCTAACATATGTAATATTAATGTCTTGGTTACTAGTTCTAGAATGCAGTCCTAAGCTCGTACGACTTAAAAACTTTAGCCATACTCATCACAGACCAATTCCAAATTCCACAATGCATTCAAATTCATTTTCCCCTTTAACATTCATTAATTAGAAACCATGAATCAAGTCATGTGCTTTCAATGAACTCTTTTGGTCAAGGACATGTTAAGGAGTAAAGATGACCCCTTCAGGCAATGGTTAATAATTCAAAACAAGGGTTCTCTCAAAAGGGAATGAGCTTTAGCAGAAGGCTAAAGGTAGGAACACTTAGATGCATACAGAAACAGAACCCCATCTACCCAATGCTAATGAAACCTAAGTTTCCTGATTCTACCTAGTAAGGAGTCCTAAATCTACCCTTTTGAAACTCAAAGTGATCATACCAATATACATTCCCCCTTTTTCATCTTTTCCTTGTTACACTTAGGAGAGATTTCTTTCTTAAATGGTTGCTAGCTGTTTCATGAACTTATTTACTTAAACACTTATGGCTTTAGACCTTTTCGTTTATACTATCCTTTGGGTTTTACCCTTTTGAATTCATTGTCATATACTTTCTCGTATTCTGCACTAGCCATACTTCATTTTCATACCATTGTCCCCCCCAAACTTTCTACTAGCATGTTCTGATTCTTCCCACCTAGTCCTATCTAGTCCAAAAAGCATGGACTAGAACTACATGAGACCTTATTCCTGTCAGTTCAAACCTAACACGTTCTNAAACCCGCCACTCAGTAGTAAATTCAAGGTTTGAAAGAAGGCAAGGTTCAAGGGTGGGAATTCTACTAGGGTTAACAAGAATGATAAAAGGTAGAAGATAACCCAAATATGTATATAGTATCCATGAGTTCAAATTCAACACACAAACATGATAATTATACATTCAAAATTTAAGTTCTAATAGATAGGAGCAAACTTCAAATCACAACATGCTTCAGGAGATAAATGATCATGCAGGTTCACATTCCAAGCAAGGTGCAATTTTACTTCAGATAATTTCAGGATGCATTAGACAACTAATAACCAAGGCACTAACATTTTCTGAGAAAACAAGATACTTACAAGGTTATCATCTTCCTAGTTCCCTATGCATGTGCAACTACATGAAATTTCAACATCCTATATGCAACTATAATGACACTCTGTTTTTGAAGAATGATTTTCGAATTTTTTTTCACTTCTCATCTTTTACTCAATTGCAAAGTACAAAATGTACCCCCTACGTACCTAAGACACAAAAACCACATGAAAACTAAAATGCATTAAATCAAGTACTGAAATTAAAAAGCATTGAAATTTAAATATATACAGAGATATACATGAGACTTCCTCCCAAGTGAGCTTTTTTTAAGTCACTAAGCTTGACTTCCTATTTTTAGGATTAATAACCCTAAAACGGCTCTCTAAAGAGAACCGAAGTCTTTTATGAGAAAGCTCTTTTGTCACTGTTTTGATCAACCTTGTAGTTTAGCTTTGGTTTTTCATCAACTCCAACAGCAAGTATGATGTCTTCACCAGAAAGTATTTCCTTGATCATGAAGTTCTTGGAACATAGCGGATCCACATTTCCAGTTAGTACCTGAACCTTTTGTTAAGTAAAAACATTTGGTCTCCATTTTTGATTTCCAAGGTTCGAGTATGAGGTTCAAAATATTTTTCCAGAAATTGGAGCGTTCGAAGGTGGTTTCTGAGGTGGTACACGTTCAAGTTGAGGTTTGAACTCATGACTTCCTTTTCCTAGATCCTTCAGATTGTCTTCAGCTCTAGACATTACCAATGTCCTAATTTCCTTTAACTCTTCATAAGCTCCTTTATCTGGTTCCTTAATAAGCTTGAAAGCTTCATAGTGCATTCCAGACTGTGTTGGGTCCTTACCCAATCCATCTTCAGCTGCTTCACTTCTTGAGTGCACATCCTTATTATTGTCTTCATTCAGTTCCTTGATAGAGAACAGCTGACCTTGGATAGTGAGCTTCTTAGTTTTGCTCCTGATGTTGAAAATCATTTTTGGACCTCTTCCTATGTTTAGCTTTATGTGACCCTTCTTGACGTTGATTACAGCTCCAATTGTGGCTAAGAATGGTCTTCCAAATATCAATGGATCCTTAGGCTCTTCATCCATATCCAATACCACAAAGTCTGTGAGTATTGTTGCATCTTTGATCTTGATAGGTAAGTTTTCCAAGATGACAATAGAATGCCTAATTGATCTGTCTGCCAATAACAAGGTTATGTTGGAGGCTTTGAACTTGTCGAATCTCAGCTTCTTGGCAGTGGACAGATGCATTAAGTTGATAGATGCTCCCAAATCGCAGAGGCCTTTGTCAAAGGTCAGGGTCCTAGTGAGCAAGGTGAATGAACCAAGATCCTCTTGCTTTGTTGTTATCAAAGCATTGCACTCGTTAGATGGTTATAGCACTTTATGAGCTATCTCTTCCTTCATAGGTTTCTCAAAGACATATGGGTATTTCTCCATGATCTCTTTCTTGAAACGTGATGGGAACGACAGTCTTGGGACATAGGGTGGTGGATCATAAGGTGTTGCAATCTCCTTTGAAATAGGTAACTTATCAACATGCTTGCTAACAGGAACATATTCTTCATACTCCAGAGGTGCAACTACGTTTGAACTCAAATCCCCCCAACTTGAATCACACTGTCTTCAGTGAAAATAGTAGGGTAAGTTGGAGTAGGAATGTCAGTGGTTTGCTTGAGATATATGGAATTGACATTAGCATATTCCTTTGGATTCTGCACAGACTTTCTTGGAAGTTGACTAGTTGTAGAAGTAGAAGTGGATGCGGTCTTGCCTTCGAGAGTAGTGACCCTAGAGTTGAGAGTTTCAAGCTTCGAATAGATGGCACCGAATGAAGTTTCCATCTTGTGTTGGATTTCACCAAATTTTTTCGATGTCTCCATTGCATAAGTGGCTTGACCTTGAAGAAGTTGCTGTAACACAGCCTCGATGTTGAAAGGTTGAGCTTGAGGTTGGTTAGATGAGAAACCAGGAGGTGCAGCAGTAGGTTGTTGTTGTGGTTGTTGAAAACCATTTTGTTGTTACTGCTTTGGGAAGAAACTTATATTCTGGTTGTGGTTGATGAAAGGTTGAGAGTTCTTTTGTTGTTGTGGTGGGTACACTTGGTCTTGTGGGTTAGCAACGTTGTTTCTTCTGTAAGAAATGCCAGGGTTGTTAAAGTAGTTGAAGTACCCTTTGTTGTAGCCATCCTGGTTCTGCACATAGCACATTTCCTCTTGCTGGTTAATCTCTCAAGGTTGAATATGAAGTTGTTCTTCATTAGTGATGAAGTGGACTTGATGTTGTTGACCCAGGAGAACCTGTCTAACTTCTCATTCAGTGCCTTGATCTCCTTTTTTGTGCTATCATCAGAAGCAGAACCACCGCTAGGTGTTCGGTCATAGTCTTCACTATAGATCCCATCAGACTGGGCGAGGTTCTCCACTAAGTCCCATCCTTCATCCACACTTTTGTTGAGGAAGTTTCCATATCTTGCTGTATCTAGCAACATCCTAATCTTGGGCAAAGCACCTCGATAGAGGGTGCTGAGTAGTGACGCTTTGCTGAATCCGTGATGGAGGCATTGCATTGTATAGTTCTTGAAGCGCTCCCATGCTTCAGAGAAGGTTTCAACATTCTTTTTCGCGAAACCCGAAATATCATTCCTCAGTCTCGCTGTTCTGGATGTTGAGAAGAACTTTGCAAGGAATGCTTTCTTGCATGCATCCCAGGTGGTGATGGAAGTGACTTCTCCCATTGGTGTGCCTTCTCCCCCAAAGAGAAAGGGAAGAAGCATAGTTTGAAAGCATCCTCACCCACACCATTGATCTTCATGAGGCTGCATAAGCGATCAAACTCGTTGAGATGATCGAGTGGATCCTCCATAGGTAGACCATGGAACTTGTTCCCCTGCATCATTGCGATCATACTATGCTTGATTTTGAAGTTGTTGTTTTGAACCGCAGGTGGATTGATTCCATTTCTAATGGTGTGAGTGTCGGGGTTCTCACCAGCGCCTATAGTGTGCTGGTTATCGTGTTCAGCGTTGTTTGCCATTTGTAAGTCCAACCATTTTAAGTGTTCTGCACGCTCTTGTTCAGGTCTTGCCAGAGAGTATTCCCGTTCAAGAGCTCTGATATCTTCAACGAGAGGAATCAAGTTTGTTGGTCCTCTTCTTTTCAGGTTCATACACTCCTAAGCAGGTACCTGAATAAAAGCAAACAAATGTAAACATGTAAGTAAAGTTGTAAAAGAAGCTTGATCTCAAAAGATCCAAAATCCAGAATGTAGTAAACAACACCCAATTGGCAACGACGCCATATTGATAGTAGGACTTTTTATGTCGAGCGATATCAATTCCCCACCATACCCATGCGTTGTAGTATAGATGAGGTGTCAATCCAAATGGGTGAGATACTAATCATACTAGATGAAATGGATGCTTCTAAGTCAAGCAAATATGAAAATGGAGGTAATCTAACAGGTCCTAAGTGAAAAGAGAAAGCAAGGAATTAAAAAAGGCATAGATGTAAACAAAAATGCATAAAAAGCTAAAAAAGGTAAAAGGTAAAAACGGAGGAAAAAACAGAGAAGGTAAAAATGCAATCAAGTGTAAAGTAGTTCCTGAGGACAAAGGATAATCAACCAGAGATCCATCCTAATATGCCTAAGCACCTAACATACCTCAAATAACAATGAGCTATCCCTAGACAGTAGATTCATATCAACCAAGTCCAATCCCTTGATAAATGGAATCAACCTAAGCAATCACCAGACCTAACTCCCGTTAATGGTACACTACCTAGAAGGCATGAAGAACCAAACTACTAAAGCCAAAAAGCCCCTAGTCATCCAACCCCTTAGGCTGAGATGCATATCCCATGCATCTAAGGCGTTGCGTAAGGATGAGAAAATGTATAAAATCACCATGATCAGACATTCCATTGAACACTTTTCGGGTGCTGGAATGCCCAAGATCAGATTTCGATTGGCGTGAAAGAAACCAACATTAAGCACAATGAAACATAAGGGATCTATATGCAAACAAGCTTAGATTGTAAGGTAAGATTAGGACATAAACCCTAGTCTACCCCATCTTCAAGAACTTCAGGAAATTACTCACTACTCATGGGTATGAAAGCAAGAAAAACAGAAATCATAATTTCAAAGCTAAACATGATGATCAAAGGTTAAACTATTGAAAAATAACAAGAACTCAAACCCAGAGAATAAGAACAACAATGAAACGGTAACAAAACCGGAAAATGATCAAAGCTTAAAATATAAGATTAAGATGAAAAGCAGAAGATCAACATGCACCAGATAAACAACAACCTAAAACTAAGCAGGAAAGTAAAAGAAAACAGTAGATTAGCATAAAACTTAAAAGATTCGGGGTTTTTACACCAAGAACACTAAGAACAACAAAGGAAACAAAAACCTAAGACAAAAACCTAAAAAGGAAACAAAAACAGAACTCTCTGGAAAGGAGGCGCTTTAGGGCTTATATAGTGTTCAGAGAAAATCCATAAATCGCACTAAAGACAAAAACTAATCATTGGCTTGGGTCTTGGGTCATGTCCATTCCAGATTTGAGTTATTTGGCTCAAGCTGAGAAGAATGCGTGATAGAGCCGAGGTGAGAAGGAGATCGTTCCATGTTGGGATAGGATCGATCCAAGGTTGAAGCTGGCTTGAGAGTGGGATCGATCCAATGTTGGAGTGGATCGATCCAGAGGTGGAGTTGGCTCGATGGTGGGATCGACCCAAGGTTGGAGTGGATCGATCCAGAGGTAAAGTTGGCTCGATGGGTGGGATCGATCCAGGCTGAGGTTGGATCGATCCAGGCCTTGTGCTGGTGCATTCCACAATTTCCGCTCCTTTTCTGAATTCCCACAAAACCGTCCTGAAAACTCTTGAAAGTCCTGAAAAATCTCAAAAATGCGTGCATATGCGAATATTAATGCAAAAGTCCCTAAAAATTACAAACTTACTAAAATCAACTATAAATGTGATATATGCACACCTAAAGACCTCAAAATTAATGCTAAATGACTTCTAAAAACAA
Source organism: Iberis pinnata (assembly GCA_900406425.1). NCBI lineage: Eukaryota > Viridiplantae > Streptophyta > Magnoliopsida > Brassicales > Brassicaceae > Iberis > Iberis pinnata. The sequence continues at coordinate 7,196 of OVBE01017875.1, forward strand.
TGAAAATTCAGAGTCATCACTACTTAAGACCAAGCATAAGACCAATCGTTTGAAGAAATGGAGCCCAAATCCCCGGATGAACCGTAGAGAGATAAGAGCCGCTCCAAAATGTGAGGAAAGAAGCCATCACAACCCCAAAACAGGCTGGTAAGAAATCTCGAAGAACTCACCCCACCTGGAAGGAGAAACAGACTCTAAACATGTGGTGAAGAGCAAAAAACCCCATATCGGAAAGCAAAACGCTGGCGAAAGCAACAAAACCTTGAAGATAACCACGACGAACACACCACACTCGACCTTCTCCTCAATCCACCGCAACTGAAATGACAGAAGCTGAAAACCGAAAGGAAGACCCAAATCGGAGCGCCCAAGCTAAAACCAGAGAACTCGAGCCAGATCAACCACCGCTGGCCTCAGATAAACGGCGCTACAAAGTTACAGAGACTTTACAGAGAAGAAGGGACCGGCGAGGAAAAGGTCACCGTGCTAACCGAGAAAACCTACACAAGGAAAAGAAAATCCAAACAAAAATGGAGAGGGAGGCTGCCCAGAAGTGACTAGCGCCGCCACCAAGCGGAAGTAGAGATTTAGGGTTTCTTCGAGAAAAGCGATTGAGAGAGAACCTGATATATTTTTTAGATCCGAGAGAGAATTATTAGCTTACCAAAGCTTAATAACGAGTTTTTATCAAATTTCTAATAAAAATATTGGCAACACTAAATTGCATGCATACGTCCCTTCCTCATTTAACTATTGGAGGCTAAGGAATTAATTCATAAATTAATCAACAAATCCAAAATGGAATGAAAATTCATCAAAGATTTTAGAAAGTATCCTGACGTCATTTGACTAGGGTTCACATAACCACTCGTTATGCTAGTGTATTTTCATTTGTTTATGGAGTTTAAGTTACTGGACCGGCTCATTGTGGCCAATAAATTAATGTGACAAAAAATATCTTAATGAAAACAAAGCTAGAAGAAAGTTCATTGAAACTGCTAAACATTTTGTAACCGGAGTTTCTAGATTTGCTATTGTCAGCCTTATGATTCGCAAAAACTAACCTTACAACCTTTGATTAACTCAAGGCCATGAAACCGATGGGAAAACCGGACCACAGATCTTGATGCCTAATATTATTGGAAACTCTTTTTTGACCGAGACAACCCTTAACCTCCGTTGGGAACCAACAATTCTTTAAACATGACTTAATGAGATGCCGGAAAAAAAAAAGAACAAATAAAGTTGTGCATTTCCTTTGGATATTTTCCAATGAAATTTCTTGATTTCAAAGCATTAAGGTTCACGAACCATGTAGATGAATTATTTGTAGTAGTGTAATTTTTTCAGTGTTAAAAAAACCAAGTAAATTAGTAACTCAATGTGATTCGATTGAAAATAATGTAGAAAACTATTCTCTAACAATATACGCTAATATTTTTGACTAGTAAATAGAAAATTATGTGTTACATAGTATGAGATAAGTTCTTTAATTTGCAAAGTCCGGAACAACGGTTGCAGGAAAAGTCAACAGCTTCAACCAAAGCAGAATACCTGACCTAGCAGAAACTTAAAGCAATAGCAACCATAACCAATCGCTACTCAAGACCAAGCATAAGACCAACTGTATGAAATAATGGAGCCCAAATCCCGGATGAACCGTAGAGAGATAAGAGCGACTCCAAACTGTGAGGAAAGAAGCCATAACAACCTTACAATAGGCTGGTAAGAAATCTCGAAGAACTCACCCCACCTGGAAGGAGAAACATACTCTAAACCTGTGGTGAAGAGCAAAACACCCCAAATCCGAAAGTAAAACGCCGGCAAAAGCAACAAAACCTTGAAGATAACCACGACGAACTCACCACACTCGACCTTCTCCTCAACCCATCGCAACTGAAATGACAGAAGCTAAAACCCGAAAGGAAGACCCAAAGCGGAGCGCCCAAGCTAAAACCAGAGAACCCGAGCCAGATCAACCACCGCCGGCCTCAGATAACAGCGCTACAAAGTTACAAAGACTTTACAGAGAAGAAGAGACTAGCGAGGAAATATTCACCCCGCTAACTGAGAATACCTACACAATGAAAAGAAAAATAGAACAAAAACGGGAGAGAGGCGGCCCAGCCGTGACTGGCACCGCCGCCAGGCGGAAGTAGAGATTTATGATTTCTTCGAGAAAAGCGATTGCGAAGGAACCTGATATATTTTTTGTTGGAACTGAGAGAGAATTATTAGCTTACTAAAGTTTAATAACGAGATATTTTTTTTAATCAAATTTCTAATAAAAATATTGGCAATACTAAATTGCATGCATACATCGCTTCCTCATTTAACTATTGGAGGCTAAGGAATTAATTCATAAATTAATCAACAAATCCAAAATGAAATGAAAATTAATCAAAGATTTTAGAAAGTATCCTAACGTCATTTGACTAGGGTTCACATAACCACTCGTTATGTTAGTGTATTTTCACTTATATATGGAATTTAAATTACTGAACCGACTCGTTGTGGCCCATAAATTAATGTGACAAAAAGTATCCTAATGAAAATAATGCTAGAAATAAGTTCACTAAAACTGCTAAACATTTTGTAACCGGAGTTTCTAAATTTGTTATTGTCAGTCTTATGATTCGCAAAGACTAACCTTACAACCTTTGATTAACTCAAGGCCATGAAACCGATGCAAAAACCGGACCATAGATCTTGATGTCTAATATTTGGGAAACTTTTTTTTCACCGAGACAACCCTTAACCTCCGTTACAAACCAACAAATCTTACAAACATGACTTAATGAGATGTCGAAAAAAAAAACAAATAAAGTAGTGCATTTCCTATAGATATATTCAAATGAAATTTCAATGCATTAAGGTGCACGAACCATATAGATGAATTTGCCTGTAGTAGTGTTATTTTTTCAGTGTTAATAAAAACCAAGTAAATTAGTAACTGAATGTGATTCGATTGAAAATAATGTAGGAAACTATTCTATAACAATATACGCTAATACTAGTTGTACCCCGCACTATGCGCGAGACTGAATT
>OVBE01017876.1:0-10243 GCA_900406425.1 Iberis pinnata
ACTATCATCGTATGTTGCTTTGTGAAGATATATATAGATATAAGTATATATATTCGTATATATAAATTATAAAATAAAACCTGAAGTTGTTTTTCAAGATAAGCAAGAATAACTCCAGTGATGATTCCTCTAACTCCACCACCATCAAGACTCAAGATTGTAACAAGATTTCCACATGATGGTGGATTGTTTTTCTTTGACGATGGATCTTCCTCCATGATAATTTGATCTTTGAGTTTTAGTTTGAAGATTGTATTTTATTGCAAAACCCACGAATTCTAAATAATATATATATGGTTTTGTTTAGTAAGACTTTTCTTCTTATACATTTCGTGCTAATCAGGATTGTATAGCTCGTATACATTTTTTTTTAAATAAGTTTTTTATATAATTCTGGTATCCGGAGCCCCGAAGAATTCCGAGTAAACTCAAAGCGTCCGCAATCGCTAAGAGTAATCATGAAAACCGCTGAAATTATCCAATGTTAGTGGCCAGAATTTGAACTCATGTGATCATACTCACAGCTGTGATCAAACTTATTTTTTAATAAGTTTTTTTTAATATAATTCTGGTATCCGGAGCCTCGAAGGATTCCGAATAAATTTAAAGCGTCCGCAATCGCTAAGAGTATCCAGAAAAACCGGTAAAATTTATTCAATGTTAATTGATCATGGCCGAAATTTAAATTCATGTGATCAAACTCACAAATGTGAACCTTTTATGACCAGAGTTAGCTAGAATCTTCTGTTAATAAGATTATTTTATGGGAAGGATATATATGACAAAAGTAAAGAACAATATCAATATCTTAGAGGTTGTGCTGTCATAAATCATGAGACAACATAATATTATTTCTTGGACTTAATTTGCATTATTAAAGAAAATATTCCAAGTAGTTATTCATTTAAATTTTCACAACTGAATTTAAAACTTTAGTTTGGATTTTTTTGGATTTGTTATGACATATTTCTTTTCTTGATATTCCACTATTCATATTTGTTTTATTGACATTTGTCAGTTCACTAAGAAGATCACCGAAGATTAGATTTTATTTTGTTGTGTAATGAAATCAAAACTTAATCTTCTAATTAATGATTTTTTAAAAAAAAAATTGCAGTCAATTTGATTGGATGTTCATGAATATATGAGTAATGACTAGTGATGTACTTCTTCTATTTTTAAAATAATAAATGTATTAAAATTTTCACATATTAAAAAGAAAAGTAATTAATTTTTTTACTTTAAATGTAACATTTCTTTTATAAACCATATTTCATAACACTAAACCAATAATAATTTAATTATATACTATTCTCAATCAATATGTTTATATATTTTATTAGCCGTTTATTCAAAATATTGCATAAAATCTATTTTTTAACGGTTAGAAAAACTACTCTTTCAAAAATAAAAGAGTATTTATTTATTTAACAAAGAACAAATAGTCTATTGTGTGTCGTCTCTGCAATCTTATTACCAGATTATTTATATAGCAAAAATATTTTTTTATTTATAAAGTTTGGGTTACTGAATCGCTTTGTTATAGTTTAAAAGTCAAATATGGCAAAAAATATTTATTTCTTCATTTTTTTTTTGGAACTCAGTCATTTTTATAAATTTAAAACCCTAATTGTGAGGAAGCACTTAATCCAGAGCATTAGTTAGTACTAAACATGATAATTTTGTACATGTTTTTGAGTTAGGGGATAAAAATTATAAATAATACGTGTATGATTATTTTAAATGATTTATTTGGTAAGACTTTTTCTTGATTAAAACTTCTTCAATTTTAATGCATAAAAATAAACTACAAGGGTCTTCTCAAGTTTGTTTGCCCCTACATTATATTAAAATTTGGTGGGAATATTTTTTTATAAAAAATTTGGTGAGACTTTTCTTCTTATATTTCGTGCCAATCATGATTCTAGTTCATATATTTTTTTTCTTTGAAATAAGATAATTTATAGTAATGAGAGACAATATCAATGTTGAGCTTGAGCTGTCATAACTAATTAATAAGCTTAAAATTACGATAAATAATTATACGTAAACGATAATGTTAAAATATTATCTACATCAAAAGATTCATAATTAATTGATTAGTTTGAATTTCTTGGATTTAGTATCCCTTTCTATACATTTTTTTTTGTTAGTAACTATACGATTTTAATTCAGGATTAGCTTCTGTTATATTATTTAATTTAGTTTTTTTTATAAGTATTATTTAATTTAGTTACATCAGAATTTAATAATTGTAATAATTAATTAATTTAGCTTCTGTTATAAATATTAGATTTCAATTTGTCTATAAAATTAGTTTAGTTTTTTATTTTGGTTTTTTTATGAACTTTAGTTTTTAATTTAGTTACATCGAAAACTAATTTTATAGAGAAGTTTTAAATATAATTATTACGATTTACACGGTTTGATTTTACACGTAAATTAATTTCTGTTTTAAAAATAGATTAATGAGAAACGAAACGTGAACCCTAATTTTATTTTGTTTGGAGATATTTTCAAAAAGTTTCGTTTAAAGAAATATTTTACTCGAAACTTATAAGTGTTAACTAAATGATAGTGGTTCAGTGTGTGTCAAATGTTTTTGGATTACCTATACAAATTTGAAAATTTTGCTCCTCATATATATGTCAATTTTTTTAAAAAAAATCAACTTGACGGTTCGTTATGATTCAAATATTAAAGTGACAAAAAAACAAAATAATTAACTAAAATATATTAAAATTGATTTCCATTATACAACCTCTAATTAATATTATTTTTACAAAAAAAATTATAATTTATATTTTTTTAAATTTTCAACATAATCTAAACTATTTCAACATAATTTCCTTTTATAATATAAAACTGCTCATTTATTTCAAGAAAAACGTCTTTTAACTTCAACGAAAATGTATTCTGGATATTGATATTTTAATCAGTGACTTCACTAACTTATGCTCTGGACCGGTCCTGAGTGATTAGTTTCATATCTTGATGATTTTTTTTTTATGTTGGTTTATATTATGAATTGAACCCCTAAATGCAAAATTATTAAATTATTTTTAATTGATCAAAAAAGGTGTCATGCTTTAAATTTATTTATAAAATTTGATAAATATCATTATTTTTCAATTTTTACATATTCATTCATATCCGGATCGACATATTTTGTAAATATTGTCCATTTAGGATTACGTGGGCTATGATATGGTTTCATATTAAGGTCCATAAGTTCTTGAAATAAGCTTGACACTCCACTCTGATAAGTTATTTGTAATTTTACATCTGATAATTATGAAAAGTGACTAGTGATGATAATTAGTAATTAATATTATTGTTAACCAGATACTGAAATAAATTTTAAATTTTGTTAATAGGAAAAAATTATTTTGACTATAGTGTACTGATTTAAAAATTTTAGTAATTTTTAAGTGGTTGCCAAAACATAATCAAATTAGTACATAATTAACAAGTTCTAAGTTAATTTTATTGTTTTAGAGATTCTACGAAAAAGTAAATTCTTTTTAAAATTTTATCAAATATGCAAAAAATGGACTATAGTCCAATGATTTCAAAATTTTAGTGATTTTAACGCAGATTGCGGCGCATTTTTCTATTTTAAATTTTTAGTTAAGAAAACATCCAATTTTTTTGAAAAGTTATATAATTTTGGCCTATTTTTTCCTTGTAGATTGCGGCTTTACAACATTTTAAAATCTCAGAGCCGGCCCTGTTTTAACGTTATGATCAAATTAGTGAAATAGAGATAATCAAACACGTTTCAAGTTATTTTTTTGTTATAGATAATATAAGGTTTTATTTTTTCAATTTGACAAAGAAAATGTGTCCGATGGATCACAAAAACTTGGATAATTGGATTTATTGAGCTATAATCCATGAATTTTTTTCAATATGAAAAAATTAAAAAACAAATTTGCATGCATTTCATTTTATGATCTTCAAAAACAATAAAAATAGGTTGAAATTTTTTTGATTCTCTAACTTTATTGTTATATATCAGAAAACCAAAAAGAAACTGTCACGAAATAAAACATTCTTTGGGCCTAATTGTAATGATGTACAAACAAATAGTGTTTGACAAAAGTATGAGATCAACAAAAATGCTTATTGGCTTTGTAAAGCTATATATATTGACTCATCGACGAAAACGTATATAAAATATATAAATTTGGAGCATGGCTTTTTGGATTATTAATTCTGAATTTAATTCAGATATATTATTTTCTTTCACAAACGATCATATTTTTTATATTTTTTTATGTAAATACAACGAGTGAATCTACACATACTATATTCCAATTTTTGAATTTCTTTGCTAATAAATTTACTCTTGAGTTGCTTGTCCTTGGAAAATGGACCAACTTAAAATCGGGGTAATGATCCTTGAGATTAGACAACATATGTAGTTTGGCTGTAAAGGCAGACCAGCTAGTTGGTGTAACTCAACCGTGTCAGTGATGAAGAAGCTGCATAATCTTTCCTTCTCTTGGAGAGCCATCATTGTCTAGATAAGACTATGTAATTATGTGTGTAAAGATGATGGGCATCGGTAGAAGCCCTTCATACCTAGAATATCGACACTATCATTGTGTAATTATAGCAAGCCGCATCAGTGCCAAAACGATGTTGACGGCTGGACATTAAGTTTTGTATTAGTTGATGGTTGTTTGATCCCAAATGTCTCTCATTTGCTAAAAGACAGTCTTGGAATTCTGTTTGTGCCAGGTTCACTATATCAGGCGGCTTATGCCTCATACCTCGGTAGAACATTGTATTACATGCTTTCTAAATAAACCTTATTAACAATATAAAAAGCAAAGTCGACTCCTCTCGATGGTTCTCTTCTGACCGCAACAATTGAAAATAATCCAAATTTTCTAGCAGATTTGTGGATGGTGAGGGTCGATTGGGAAATGGTATATTAGCTAAGACAAGTAAATAAAACATGGTTGATTGATTCACCATGTACATCACTGCAGACATTGCAGGTCGACACAAATTTTCCTAGATGCTAATCTATCATTGACTGCAATAGCACATGATAATTGATAAGATTAGAATTTAAATCCTAAAACTATACTGCAGAGACAGATCAATGTAGCATAGTAAATGGTCGAATCCACAGAGACCAGATAACACAGCTTTCAGTTTAACTTCAAATCAAGCTAAGACTGAATAATAAGATTGTTATATCAAATCAAAATAGTAATTAAATAAACGGTTGTAAACAATAAGCTAAAGACGTCAAGCAATAGACAATCCACATGTAGTCAAGTTTAAAAGTCAAAATATCATGCAAGGATTTTCGTTTGAAAATAGTTATCATTTCAAAAGACAAATACTAGATTAATCTCCTCCCGAAGTATTAATCTCTATATTCAAATTACTAAAGACAAACTCCCAATGTATTTAGATAATTCAAATATGCATTACAATTCATATTTGATAAGTTTATAAACCTCTAAGACAATACTCCCGCAAACAAAGACATTTACTCATCTAGATTATGTTAGTTTTCTAAATCAAATCCCTTTGTCTTTATCAATCTATTATCAAGAACTATATGATCAAGCTAATTCATGAGAACCTAACAAATTCAATCAATTTATTAATAACCCTAACAATCAAATATGATCTCCCTGAGAAAACCTAAAACCTAACTAATGAACTATTCAGACATTGCAAACAAGAACAAAACAATATCAAAGAAGAACACATAATTAAATTGATGAAAATAGATATTGGTATATAAAATCAAAGTTCAAAAATCATCTCCAAATACAGGTTCAGATCCTTCTCTCTGTAAAAACTCAAAAGTTGTAAAAAGCGTACAGAAAAAAAAAACCTAGCCAAAAGGCTTTTATGGTGCAAAAAAAACAATTAATACAAAGGAAACTTGATAAACTTGAGGACTTGTCTTGCAAAATTGGAAAATTTTCATTCTTCTTCGGGTGAAGGGATCGATCGATCTCCTTAGAGATCGATCGATCTCCTTAGGGACCGATTGATCTCTTCTAAACATTGCTTGATCGTTCTCTAGCTTGCCCGATCTAGCTCTTCTCACGAAAAGTTTCAGGAGCATTTTCCTGATCGATCCAAGGAAGGTCGATCGTGCATTTCTTTATGTGATGTGCTCTATCGATTGATAAGGTGCCCGATCGATCATTCTTTATGTAACTTGGCAATTTATTCTGTTTTTTTTTTTTAAATGCATTATTTTGCTCCAAAACGACCGAACACCTAAAAACCTGAAAATATACCAAATGTGCAAAAAAAACATAATGCAAAATAGCAGACATAAATGCTCATTATTATGCATTAAAAGCGAGTAATATCACTAACACTTGCTAGATAACATTTTCATTTTTTTGCCGGTGCATGAAAACTCTAAATATTTCACGAGTTTGCATATGAAAAGTTCAATCTCCATAACATATTTAGTTACAACTAAATATTGAAGAATTTTAATTATGTTTCTTGTGGCGCGACATTCGTTGAAGTTATAATCTTTTGTTCATACGAAATATTAGTTCTACAAATAGACAATATACAAATACTATTTTGTACTATCCAATTTAAAACAACCAAAAGAGTTGTACGTGAGTTTGAGACTTTTTCAAAAATAAATTTATTTTAATTTATTTCATACACTATAAGAAAACATGCCAAAATCTTACCGGAGAAACCGACGGATTTAAATCCGTCAATAATTTCGACGGAAAATTGACGGAAAAACAATCCGTCGATAGAACAAATTCGTCGATAGAAACCGACGGAATATTACTGAGGGATCCAATCCGTCGATTTTCCATTGGGTTTTGCGACCAAATTTGTCCGTTTAAATATGACCGTTTTTAGTCGTTTCCAAACGGAAAATAACCGATGGAAAAAAATATGACGGATTAAATCGTCGGTTATTTTTCGTCGAAAATCCGTCGATATTTTCGACGGGTTATCGATGGATTTTTAAAACCAACCATTTATAAACTACCGACAACGTCGGTCTTTTAACCATGTTTTAGACGAAAAATTAACATATATGTCCATCGCTTTTTTCGTGTTTTCTTGTAAGGATAGTCTATCTCAATAACATGTGTGTGTGGTGTAAGGTTTTGACATATAATTTAATTTGCATGTGTGTGTGGTGTAAGGTTTTGACATATAATTTCAATTTGCATGCGCTCAAAGTGACAGTGAACATGCGATATACCACGTTTGCTAGCTCTAAATGGACCCTAACTACTCATTGGACCACATTCTTTATCAAAAAAAATTGACCAATCACTGAAAAATGGGGACCGGATCAATATATATGAGCTAATTTAATTTATGTTTATAAATCTCTATGTAAGGCCAAAATGTTACCTTAATTAAATTACAAATTCACAAGAGCAAGTTAAAGTTATTATGTTTTAATAGTGTTACGTTATTGTCAGTACCACAAAGGTCTATTAATTACATTGCATGTGATGAGAAGAAGCTAGATAGATGATCTCAGACAACAATTTAAGCATTGATCTTTTTCAAAAAAAAAAAAAAAAAAAACTATTTACATATTGTTTTTAAAGACTTTATTAAAAATAACACCAAAAACTAGATTTATTTAAAAAATATCACACACTCATAAAAGTTCCAAAAATACCACATTTTTTTCCAAAATACCACAAGATTTTTTTTGTTCCAAAGTTAATACAAAATTTGACATAACTTAGAATTTCAAATTTAAACCCTAAAACTCAAAAACCAAACTCTGACACCTTCAAAACTAAACCCTAAACTCTATTTAGTGAATTCAAACCCAAAATTTTAAATTCTAATTCCTTAAAATTCACTTATTATGTTTTGTGGTCTTTTTGGAACATTTGAGAATGTATAGTATTTTTGGAACTTTTAGGAATGTATGGTAGTATTTAGATTTAAACTTATTTTGATGGTGTTTCAAGGAATTCTTCTTGTTTTTTATATGTACCAAATTATTTTACAAAGAATTCTCAAATATAGCACAAAAAATAAGATTATTCCAAAAGTACCACATACTCCCAAAAATTCTAAAAATACCACAATTTTTTCCAACAATACCATACGAATGTTTTTGTTCCAAAAATACTACAAATTTGGAATATTTTTAAAATTTATAATTTGAATCCTAGAACCCCAAAACCAAACCCTACTCCCTTCAAAACTAAACCCTAAACTCTATTTAGTGAACTCAAACCCAAAATTTTAAATTTCAAACCCTTAAAATTCCATTTTTATTTTTGTGGTATTTTTAAAACATTTGGAAGTGTGATATTTATGAAACTTTTGAGAGTGTGTGGTATTTTTAGAATTTTAACTTCTTTTGATGGTATTTCAAGGAATTACTCGTTATTTTATTCCACACTAATTAAACGATTACTTAAATTAAAACATTATCATATTGTAATATTTTATTTCAAAAAACTTAAGATTTGTAAATAACCAGAGATTTAAAGAAATGTTCAAATTCATGATAGATGTAATAAATATCAAAATGACAATAAATGTTTTAAGCTTTTTTACTTTATAATATTTTCACTATTGTGAAAAAATTACTAGTGTTTATAACTGTAATATTAAAGTCAGAACTCACATATATATAATATATATATATATATATTGTTAAATATGACATAAAATATTCGGTACAATTTATTTTTTAAAAAGGAAATTTTTACAGGTTTTTCTAATGAGATCGGGTTTTGGAACATTATAAAAAAAGCTTTAGGTTATTGTAAAAGTTAACACTTTAATCAATAAAGAAACCTTAGAACGTAAAGATTTGCCTCAGTTTTGTTTATCTCTTTCTTTTAACCTAAAATCGTATACGATTTCATAATTTTTTTTTTTTTTGACAACAAAAATGAAATTACAAAGGATAATCCAGCAACCATGGCGGTGGAACACTTCCGTGATATGATGATATAATACGTCTCTGTCGTGCACCTCGAGCCAGAGAGTCTGCTTTACCGTTCATTAATCTGCCACAATGGATCAGATTAAAATCGTTGTAAGTGCTTTTCAAAAAGTGATATTCTTCTAGTTCTGCTTGAAAAACTGGCCATTCCGTAGGATTTTGAAAAAGTTGAATCAAATCGGTCGAGTCCGTACATAAAGTAGGACAAGGGACATAGAAGCTATTCAAACATTTGATTGCCCAAATTAATGCTAACAACTTTATATGTAGGGGATTTAGCCCCCGTCTTATTGCAGCACAACCCATAACCTTAGTTTCTCCTGTAACCGAAAATAATGACCAACCAATGTCACTTAAGGTGTCTCCTTCTTATATTGTAATACTAACATGGAAGAAAATTAAGTTTCATTATACATTGAAATTTAAGAGCATGATTAATGAGAGCCGATAGAGAAATAGAAGCATGAGTTAATAAGCTAGTTTTGCTAATATATGTCACGTGCTAATGCCTAATAGAATCTGCTAAAGTATCATTTAATTATTATTATTATTTTTTTTTAGAAGTATCATTTAATTATCTTTCACAATTTATTATACCTAACCCACCGTTTGTTTTTTCGCTATTAATTAATTGAGTACTATAATTGTGAACATTTTTTAAAAATATTTAACATGCATGTCGTGAAGAAAAAAGAAAAAAAAAACAATATATCATCCATGTTTTTTTTTTTTTTGTTAAAGGTTTTATTAATAATAGAGCTAAATATAGCCCAATAATACAACAGCAGCCCAAACACCAGAACAAGACAACAGTTTTTCTAAAACCCAAAATCTCAGAATGGGCCTCTGAAGCCCACATGACCCAAAAGCCAAAAAGCCCAAAGCCCAAAGATAACTAGGAAAACCCTAATCACCTAACCGCCGCCGACCTTGCTGCAGACCTCGCCGTGACGGCGACCCGACGGCGGTGAATCTGAAACGGCGGCGCCACAACCACTGTCCACGAAGAAACCCAATGGAGAAGAGGAGGAGGAGAATGAGCAAGTCACGGCAAGAGAGGAGAAAAAAGGGGTAGGTTTCCGGCGATATGGGAGCAGGCGAGATCGCCGTCGGACTCGGGATGGAGACTCTTCCCGGCGGCCATGGATCCCACACAACTACCGAGAATGGCAACCACCCTTACCTTTCGACGAAATCACCTATACCGCCTCGAGATCCCAGATTTCCTCGCCATGCCGACCACCGCGCTTCAACGCCGCAGGCTAGCTGGCCGGAAAGCGCTGCCGA
>OVBE01017877.1:0-10243 GCA_900406425.1 Iberis pinnata
CGTTTTGATTTGTGCGAAATTAAATTAAGCACTCTTAATTATCTACGTGGCATGACTTGGATCCGTTGTAACGGGCATTTAACGCCATAACACAAATTTAAGGTATTAGCATAATATTAATCATTCATGCCATAAATTTAAATTACATATTCAACAATGTATAATTATGCACGAGATAGTNGTCGGATATGAACTCCATATCTGGGAGAAGATGAGGCATGAATAAGCCGACTTTCCACATATATTAATATACTATAAGACTAGTTCTTCAAATGAAAACTCTGATACACTATAGGATATAGGTTTTCACCCATGCTTAATAGGCCGAATTTACTCAGCAAGTCTACACTATAGGCCCATCTCAAAAATCGACGAAGTAAGTGGAGGCGTCGAGGGAACAGTACGCCTAGTACCCCTAAAACCCGCAAAACAATAGTCTATTGACTAATCTGCCAGAAAAACGGTATGTCTATCCAACTGTTCTGCGTAGCCAAATCATGACAAGAAAAAAACTTAAAAGGGGAGAGCTCCCATGAAGAAGAGGTCGTCAATTGGAGGAAAAAAAGATCCTAGAGAGAAGTTAGAGAAATAAATTGACTCCCTTCGATCCCTTACACTCTTTTAAGTGTGTCGGACTTGTCGACGCCCTTATTTTACTTAACACTTGTACTCATCTTTTTTAAATACAAACCTAATTCAAGAGAGACCTTCACCCTATATTCAACAATTGACGACTCCACTGGAGACCTATTTGAAAGGAACTAACATTCGACTCAACGACGCAATAAAAGCATGACGAACACAGCTCATATAGATGATTACGTCCATATTGAAGACATGACCCACCTCGAAGGACAAAGCACCAGAGTCGACGACCACCAGACGCCGACTGGACCGTTGAATAGGATCCAAGGAGTACCCACGCAAGAAGAAACTAATCAAACGCTACTACGTCAACTGGAAGAGCAGGAAAAAGAATCCCGAGAGCTGAGGAGAAAATTTGAAGCAGTAATGACCACAAGCTTGCGAAGAGCTGAAATGGAAGTCTTGAACAGAAACCTCTTAGGATCCACCGACACCCAAACGCCAACGCCAGATGTCCTGCGAATTCATGAATCAAATCGCCACGTGGACCCACCTCCACATTGTAACCCCACTGACCAGAGCGAAGAGATAAGGGCACTGAAATCCCAACTTAGGGAAATGAGCTCACTTGTCCACATGGCCACAAGTTCGGCTCCGGAAATCGAGCGGGTCATCGAAGAGACCCAGCAAACCCCGTTCATAAAAAAGATAACAGAGACCAAGATCAAGCACATCGCAAAGATCAAATTCTCAACGTACGAGGGAAACGCCAACCCTACTCACTATATAACCACCTTCACGATCGCGATGGGACGCGCCCAGTTCACCGCCGAAGAAAGGGATGCTAACTTATGCCAACTATTCGTGGAAAGCTTAGGAGGAGCGGCACTCTCATGGTTTTCCCACCTAGAAGCCAGGTCCATCGAAAACTTCCAACAACTATCAACAACTTTCGTCAAGCACTACTCTATGTTTATGGAGAAAAAGGCGTCAACCGCCACTTAAGGTCATTGAGCCAGGGAAACCAAGAATCCCTCAGTATATTCATAGAGCGATACAAAGGAGTGGTTTTGAGAGTGGCTATCTCTGAGAAAGTTGCCATCACCACAATCAGAAACGCGCTTTAGTACGAATCCATATTTCTAGAGGAGCTACTTTTGAACCAGCCACAAACCCTAGAAGACACCTTGCACAGAGCTAACTGTTTCATCAAAATGGAGGAGGAAAAATCCGCAATGGCACGAAGACACACCAAAACTCACAGCGGAAAAGACAAGGAAGAACAACTCGAACCTTGACAGCTCTATGAGGGCCAAACCAAGAATGACAAAGGAAAAATACACGCTAATTACCTCGTCGAAGAACGTAAACCGCAGGTGACGCAGGGAAAAGACAATGATCGCAATGCTTACTGCAAGTTCCACAACCGCTACGGTCACAACGCGACCGATTTCCGTCATTTAAAGGATACTCTGCTTATGAAAATACCAGGAAAGCTGGAGACGAGACGAGCAAAGGCGACCCAACCAATTCCCCCCAAGAAATCAGAGAGAGCACTCACAAAAATATGAGCCAAAACAGAACCATGATGGAAGGGGAAGACAAGAGAGACAGGCCGTCGACGAAGACATGACGCCACCTCACAAGCAGGATAACGGCGGGAGAGACAAAGGCATTCCTAATCCCCCTCGAAGAATAAACGTTATCATAGGTTGAATCCAACGACATGGAAACTCTATATGGTCAGCAACGCGACCAGAAAATTTGGTCCTCAACACTAAGAGAGGATCCGCCAGCGGACCATTAAAACACGAACCAATCTGATTCACCAGCGAAGACCTAATAGGAGTCGAGAATTTTCATAGAGATTTCATCCTAGTATAACTCGTTATCAAAGACTGCAAAATGACTAGAATTCTCATCGACACGGGAAGTTTGATAGATATAATTTTCAAGAGTACCTTCTGCGAAATGGAGATCAATGGGGAAGCTATTAAAAGAACTACACAGTTTCTCACTGACTCCGGGGACGATATAGTCGAGACAGTGTGAACCATCAAACTCCCGGTTCGGGTCGGTAGGAACGTTGTAACCATCTTTAACGCCATCTTGGGGACCCTTTGGCTTTCAGAAACCAAAGCGGCAGTCTCCATCTTCCACCAGTGCGTCAAGATCCCAACGGCGCGAGGAACTGTTACTCTTTGATGCAACCCAAGAGCGGTGCAAACCTGTTTCATCGCAGTGCACAAGGCATGCAAGAGTGCGGAGTTATAGCAGCTACAGCTGGGGAACTCCAAGCGACTGGACATCCCCGAAGAACAAAAGAGCCCCGATTACGAAGCTATTGACCAGGTTAATATCAACGTCAAAATTCCTAAGAGATGCGTCGGAGTTGGTCATGAGCAAGACAGAGATATCAAAGCAGAATTGATCACCTTCTTGAAAGAAAACTCTGACTCGTTTGCATGGTCATTAGAGTCTATAAAAAGGATCGACCCAAGTATCACCTGCCACGAGCTGAACGTCGACCCAAATTTTAAGCCAATTAGACAAAAATGGTGAAAGCTAGAGCCGGAGAGGGCGCAGAACGACGAAGTAGAGAGGCTTCTACCAGCTGGATCATTGCCGAAGTCAAGTATCCAGAATGGCTGGCGAACCCTGTGGTCGTAAAGAAAAAGAATGGCAAGTGGTAGGTATGTGTTGACTTTACCGACCTAATCAAAGCCGGCCTGAAAGATATCTATCCTCTCTCACACATCGATTGGCTCATCGAAGTAACCGCCGGGAACGAGCTACTCTCTTTGATGGACGCTTTTTCTGGCTATAACCAGATAATGATGCACCCCAACGATAGAGAAAAAATGGCTTTCATCACACAAAAGGGAACGTACTGCTACAAAGCCATGCCATTCGGGCTCCAAAACGCAGGAGTGACATATCAAAGGCTAATCAACCGAATGTTCACCGACCTTCTAGGCACGACTATGTAAGTGTACATCAACGATATGCTGGTTAAATCATTGTCCAAGGCTGACCACGTCGAACATCTACGTTCCTACTTTTCCATCCTTAACCAGTACAGAATGAAATTGAACCCCATCAAGTGCACATTCAGCATAACTTCAGGGGAGTTCCTAGGCTACATCGTCACCCAGAGAAGAATAGAAGCAAACCCAAAGCAGATAAAATCTCTCATCGACATTCCCTCGCCAAAGAGCGCACGAGAAGAATAGCGCTTAACCGGACGCTTCGCTGCACTTAACAGGTTTATATCAAAATCAATTGACAAATGCCTGCCTTTCTAGCAGCTGCTTCGAGGAAACAAAAGATTTGAATGGGACGAGAAGTGCGAACAGGCATTCAAAGAACCGAAAGAATACCTATTAACCCCGCCAATACTAGTCAAGCTTGAAGACGGTGAAACTCGTTATCTTTACATATTAGTCTACACCACCGCCGTTAGCGGCGTCCTAGTCAGAGAAGATCGAGGCGAACAACAGCCAATATTCTACACTAGCAAAACCCTAGATGGTGCAGAGATTCGATATCCAACTCTAGAGAAACTAGCTTACACCATCGTCATCGTTTCCAGGAAATTACAACCCTATTTCCAGTCACACTCCATCGCGGTCCTAACAGCCCAGCCGCTCCGCGCAATCCTACACAGCCCAATTCAGTCAGGGAGGATGGCTAAGTGGGCTGTTGAGCTTAGCGAGTACGACATCGACTTGAGAGGAAGAACAAGTGCCAAATCACAATTTCTCGCTGATTTCATCACCTAGCTCCCACCAGAACTGATCGATGGAGCCGAGGCCCCCAAAATATGGACCCTACACATCGATGGATCCTCCTAATCAGGAGGGTCGAGAATCAAAATACGACTAGAATCTCCCAAATGCGACATCCTTGGACAATAATTTCGCCTTGGTTTTAATGTCTCGAACAACAAACCAGAATACGAAGCCATCATCGTTGGATTGAAACTAGCAAAGGGAATCGGCGCCAAACAAATACTAGCCTTTTGCGACTCACAGCTCGTCGCCAGGCAATTCATTGGGGATTACAAAGCCAAGAGTAAGCGGATCGACGCATATCTGCGAGTGGTACAAAGATGGCATAAGAACTAGATCACTTTAAGAGTGAAAAAAATAGCCGACGCACTAGTAACCATAGCATCCTCTAGCGACTCCCACATACGCAGGACCATCCCAGTCGAAGAAATCCAAAAACCTAGTATCAGCATGGAACTCGTCCATTTCATTGACGACCAAGACATCGCAGAAGACGAATTCGAGTTTGGAGTCGCCCACGAGGCTCTATCAGCTGATTGGCGGGACGATGATAAATAGGCTGCATGACGGCTGAAGGCAAAGGCCACCCACTACATAATGACGAATGGACACCTCATGCGGCAAGACTCCACCTGCATCTTGCTTACTTGCCCAGGAACCGACGAAACCAAACATATCATCTAGGAAAAACACGACGGGGCCGGAGGAAACCACTCGAACGGACGAGCCCTAGCCCTCAAAACAAAAAGCATAGTCATTCATAGCCTATCATGATTGCCAACTGTCACGAGTACGCTCTGAAATGCGAACAATGCCAACGCTATGCGCCGACTGCCCACCAACCAATAGTACTGCTGTGAACATTGGTATCTCCCTACCCTTTCATGCGATGGGTGATGGACATCATCGGACCCATTCCTTCTTTTCAGGGACGGAAATACCTTTTCGTCATGATGGACTACTTCACAAAATGGGTCGAAACCAAATATTACGCGGGTTTTTTCATCTTGATCATTAGATTTTTGGGTTTCAGATATTCGTGTTCGTTCTGTTCTTCATAGTTTGACTTTTGATCCTGATGTTTTGCTTAGCAGTTAAGTTTTCTAATTTTTTTTATTTCGTAGTTACCATGTGTAGTGAGTAGTTACCTAGGTTCCATGAGGATGAGGTAGACTGGTGTTGAATCCTTGTTTTCCCTAAATGCCTAAGTTGATTGTCTATAGATCTCTTTTGTTTCACTGTTCTTCATGTTTATTTAATTATGATCAACTGAAAGAAAGCCCTTCATTCTCAGCCTTCAAAGCCTCGTACTCCGACAAAGCGAGCTTCATTTGCTCAGTAGCTCTCTCGGCCAGTGAGTGACCCTCCTTCACCTGCACATCAAGCGTTGCTCCTACCTCTGCCAAATTCTTGGCCTTCTTCTTCTCTTGCAAATACAGGCTATAGAACTTATCTCCATATTGAGCCATGTTTCGCGTGCCTACCTCACTTTCAACTTGAACCACCTGAACATGTGGTTCCCCAGTATCTCCTGTTTAAATAAAACAGAAGTGTTAGCACGACGCAACACCTACCCTAGTAAAATAACACGACGAAATACCTTAACATAGGAGGCCGCAAACTCGTTGAATATTTATGTCGTCTTATTGTCTTACTCATCCTCTATGAAAGATCCAAGGGGAATCAGCCGACGAACCAAGTCCCCGCAGGCAGCAACATCATTATACATCCTTAAGACGTCTTCATAATGGAAATCAAAAGGCCCTTTCTTGGCATCCTCTCTGTACTAATCTATCATAATAAGATCCTCTTCCTCGTCCCCCACTTTGACGTCCACATCTCCGCCATCAAGGTCAACCATCTCACCCCCTTTGTTCGCCTTGACAACAGTGCGGTCGAGATCTAAAGCTTCCCCACTTATGCTCCCTACAGGCACGGTTGGAGGGCCTCCCTCGAGATCAATGATGACAAGCGATGCATTATGGGCTCATTTATGTGCCTTTAATTCATCGGCAGGCTTCTTTTTCCTTTTCGCATGAATCTTAACAATTCTTTTCCCGGTAGCCTTATCAGCAAGTGGCACCAAGACAAAGCCCTCAACCGGTTTTGATGCTTCATCCGTCGCCCCAACCACTGGAGTCTGAACACCTCCAGCCGCTTCAGGTACCGCTACTGTCCCCATAAGTTTCGCAGCGGCAGCAGCCAGTTTCCTCAAAATCGAGGCCTTGAGTTCTTCGACAAAGTTCCTCGATATGACCCTCTAGCGGATGATAGGACAGCGATCCCAATCAACTAAAGGAGAAATCTATTTAGCGAGAATACCGACACGAATGTTCGTATCTATGACAAGATGACTTACCACGAGAGAAGCGACAACGGTGCTTGTTGACCTTCTTCCGAGTATTTTGCTCCCACAGGGTCACTCCCAAAGCCTTAATTCTTCTTACGTTGTCGAATAAATTTGGAGTGTAGTTTTTGATGTTCAGCGGAAGATATGCACAAACAAGAAGAACAGTGAAAATAAGTGGAAAACACCACAAGATGGACGCGAGACTCTACCGACTCCAAATTCCATCTCATGGAATAGTTGTAACCGCAGGCCGGAGCTGAAGCTTCATTGAATTTCACGTAAAACCACCAACGCTTCCAGTCCCAGATCTTTCTTTTCGTTTCGTCAATGAAATTGTGTTGGTTCTTACAAATGACGTAAAAGAACCTCGTCCTGAGGCTGACCCGATCAATGGTCCTGGGACTTGGACTAACCCTCGTCACCTCCTCGAATAATTTCCCACAAACAACGACCCCGACCTCCGTGGCCAATACAAGGACTCCAACTAGAGTGCGGAATGACGAGACCGCATTCTGAGAGATGGCCATGTGCCGCTTCATACAATAAGAAAAAAACACCTTTGGAAGAGGAAACCACAAGTGCGCGTCGAGGAAGTAGTCTTTGAAAACGGCAAAATATCCTTGAGGGGGTACCACGTCCCTTCCTGGGGTCCCGAGATTCTAAATACCAAGTTAGGATCGTTAAAACCGCATTTCTTTACCATCTAGAGAACTTGTGCCTTGTTCATAATGGAGGGTTGCACTCCGGTTATTTTATCGGCCTCGGCGGACGACGACCCAGAAGAGCATGCCTCGTCTGGACTGGATACAAATGGCTTCATAGTCAGACCCTGGAAATCCCTGTCGGTATCCCCGTCTCAGAAAACCTCACCCGAAGCTTGCTTCCTGCCTGTTCGCCGCTCTGAGAGAAACTTTCTCCTTACACCGAGGGGGACCAAGTCAGCCGACTCTTCAGGGAGAGAAGAATCCCCTCAGCCAATTCAGCAGGACGACTCCCTCGCCTAACTGATTGAGGGATCACGTCTAGAGGATCCTCTATAAGAGATGGTTCCCGGTACTTCTGCTAACCATAACGTTCTACCGATCCCCTGAAGATTCCCCTGTTTTCTCTGCATGGTTGGAGGACGTGCTGGTCGTAGGGTCGGACGCCATGTTAGATTGATGAGCCAAGGATTTTTTGGGACTGACAGACGCAGACGCCGAACCCTTCTCCGACTCGCCAATAGAAGACTCGGCCCTTTGATCCGATGCACTACCCCTGAATCCACTGGTACCACTACCTATACTAAGATTCATCAAATCGCAAGCCATCTCGCCAGTAAAAATAAGGAATATAACTAGTGGAAAAGCTAGAGAGAGAAAGTAGAGAGAATGGAGAGCAGAAGATACCTTTGCTTGAGATGCAGAGTGAGGAAAAATGAAAGAGTCGTGACATACATATAAGGGCATGACCGGGATACCAAGCGTCCCACGTAAGCCAAACTGGAAGACGAGAAGCTAGAGGAAGGAATGACCAGGAGACGAAACGATAGCAAGGTAAATGACCGGATAACGACAGCTTCTCTTTGAAGCTAACTTCCCTCGAAATTAGCGCCGACCGTTGCAAACACAACTTCGTCTACCCAGAACATCCCTCCGAAAGAGATAAACCTTAAGACGACTTTACGACGTGGCCCATTGGGCCTTAAGACACACTGTGTCTATCAAACTCGCAAACGCATTGGTCTCGTCGAACTAGGGGGACTTATTGTAAGACATGGGTTTCCACTCAGGCCCAATGGGCCGAATCTACCCTGCAAGTCCACATCATAGACCCATCTCAGGAATCGACGAGGTAAGCGGAGGCGCCGAATGTACAATACGCCTAGTCCCCCTAAAATCAATAGAACAGTAGCCTATTGACTTACCCGCCAGAGAAACAGTACGTCATGACAAGAAGAACACTATAAAAAGGGGGAGAACTCCCATGAAGAGGAGGTCGACAGTTAGAGGAAAAAGAGATCTTAGAGAGAAGTTAGAGAAATCAATCGATTCTCTTAGATCCCTTACACTCTTTTAAGTGTGTCGTATTTGTTGACTTCCTTCTTTTTTTAACACTTGTAATCATCATTTCTAATACGAACCAAAATCAATAGAGACTTTCACCCTAGATTTAACATACACCAAAATACACATTTGCACAAAATCTATATTTGTTTTAAGCTGTGTGCCGAATTTATCTTTACAGACTCTCTATTCAAGTTTAATACATACATTAAACCATTCTCTTAGTATTGTTAGTTAAACCATTTTGTTAAATTATTAAAATAATCAAAAACGTTTTTTTATAAAAAAAAAGGTATACGTTAAACTAAATATGCAATCAAAATTTATATATAAATATAAGACTAAGACTCCCTAGAAGTGTCAAATCCGATTTGGTATCTGGCTTAATTGGAGAGAGAGGAGTTGTCTTTTGAGAGTGGTACAGCATCATTGGAAATGCGTCCTAAAACGAGAGCAAAAGAGGAAAGTAGGTCCTACAACTAACATACATACATACTGATTTTTTTTTAAGATAGTGACATTCTCAACAAAGTGGTCCTTCTTTTTCATAGTTTTTAGTGACTGATGAGAAATTGATACCAAACGTTTGTGTTTGATTATGTCTCAGGCTACATATATGTTGTAAACGTTAGATTAAACGGTGTTTTTTTATCGAGATGATGGAAGTTGATTTAAGAATGGAAGAATTGTATTGACTCTAGTGAAAATGAATATCATGGTAGATATTTTTGTATAGTGAACGATTGACATAATTACGTATTTCACTACATCAGTGAATAAAACTACAAATTTTTTATAATATCTTCTTACAATATAGTATTAATTAATGTCATGAATTTTCTAACTTTTTATAGTTTTATCTCTTAAAACGCCGGTCCAAAATTTTAGTTTCTTCATGTGAATAAAACACATTAAATTATATGATAGAACATTTTTGCTTCTCTCCTTTTTTTCCTTGTGTTTGCTACGGGAATGAAAAAATTGATTGGGACTCAATCTTATTATATAAACTAAAAGGAATTTAACTTGAGCATGACATCTATACAAATTATAATTCATCATATTATGACATGTGTCATATAAGTAAGGAAATTTAGCTTATTTTATTTTTTCCATATATTAAAAAATATAAAATATTAGAGAGTTAAATAAATAAATATGAAAAAGGAAGAGTTAAGAAATATAGTATTAGGAAGAAAAACAAATTGAAAGAGTCAGCTGATATAAAAAAAAAGAACAGAAATAACTATAGAATATCTAAAAACATTTAACTATATATCCACCATATTTCCTATGTAAATATGAAAATATAAAAATATTTCAATATTAGCAAACTTAAATTTTTTTGAATCTTCTAAAAGTTGTTTTTCGGAGTTTCTGTATAATTTAAATCTTGGGTATAATTAAATATATAAAGTATGGGTATAATTAAATCTATAATAGGGATTTTGCGGTCTCGAGTTATCATTCAA
>OVBE01017878.1:0-10243 GCA_900406425.1 Iberis pinnata
GTAATAATATTTACTTAACCAATTATGTGAGCTATGCTCTAAGTTATATACATCAGATCATTGAGAGATTAGGAAAGATAATATATACAATGCTTAATCTAAGTGATCTAATGAATATATGATATAACGGCTATATCAATATCCTAACAGATTAGATATGGAAATTGATTCATTTTGTTGGTTAATGCTAAAGAGGTTTAGATCCTTGATTAGAGATCATTCTTTAGTCGATAAGCTTCATACTCTTCCAATGCCGATCCAACATTTTTGGATGCCTTATAAAAAATCCAAAAAATGTGCTTCTTATATATATATATATATATATATATGTCCAATTTTTTTAATAAATTAATTTGACGGTTCGTTATGGTTCAAAGATTAAGCTGACAAAAATAAAATAAAAAACTATATATTAAAATTAGTTTACCATTTTAGGACCTCAAATGAATATTATTTCTACCAAAATACCTATAATTTATGATACTTATGATATAAAATTTTTAAATTTTCAACAAAATCTCCTTTAGTTCATCGAAAATGTACTCTAGATGTTGGTGCCCTAATCGGTGGCTTCACTTGCTTATGCTCTGGACCGGCCCTATACTCTTCTCCTTGGTCTTCTATGAGAATATGTGGACCTTGAGTTTCATTTTTCTCTTGCTTGATGAGTAGAGCTTGTATTGATTTGTTGAAGCCATCAATGAGTACTCTTTTTGACCTAGATATGGTTCTTAGAGTAATGTACATTGTTGAGACTTCTTCTTGATCATTTGGTGAGTCTTGGCCTATATCCTCATCAACCTCTGAAGTTATTTCCTTTGCGCCACTCGGTCTTTAATTTTTCTTTCATATATTTGAGGTGTTTACAGTTAGCCGAACTGGGTTCAGTTCTGTTATGGAATACTAAGATCAGGCTTATATATGGGGCTCTGACTCGAGTTTGAAACCCCAAGCGTTCCCTTCCCTGCCATCTCACCTAACTATATTGTCCTTTCTTTCCCATGTTTTTCTTAGAACACGAACAAATTTGATAGACTCATTAGCTTCCTCTTAATAACTCATACAAATTCCCCTTGTTTTGTTTCTTCAGTTGAACAATCTGATTGGTCTTCCTTTCTCAAGACTGAGTCTCGAAGACAACTCTATAGACATATTTTGAATTGATTTTTAACATCACAGATAGCTTAGAAGCTGCATGTCATTAAAAATGGTAAAGATTTTCTAGGGAAAAAAAAAAAAAAAAACAATATCGAATTAATTAAGTCGGAAGGAAGGAGGCATTCCTTTAATGTCTTTTTCTGGGGCTTTTGAAACCGTTCAAATTCTCTAACTTGTCCAAGTAAGAAAACTTTTTGGGTGTAACGGATGGGGACTTGGTAGCTTTAGAACTATTTTCATTCCAACCCATGAAATCCAACAATGTCTTGGAGTAGTGTGGGTCAAGTTTCTCGGGTTCTTCTCCAGAGTTGGGAGATCCCGCTGACTCCGAATCAGTCTCTGTAGTTCTCCCAACCTGTATAGACTGTTTTTGTGCCAAAGAGTCGGTATAAAGAACGTCTTCTATCCTTGACATCACCGTGTAAGCTAAGCTCTCAAGTATCCTCGAGTAGCTCTCCAACACCGCTTGTCCAACGTCCTGTACCATTACACCAATAATTAGGGTTTTCTTTCCATTTAAAAGTAATAGACCTTACCGACATCTACTTTACCTTATTATATTGAATCTTGGATATGTCAAGGGAAGATTGAGGAAGACCAGGAAATTTCTGTTTTAGCAAGACCAAGATTGTCTCTGCTCTCTCTTCGAACAATTCTCTTTTCTCTAAGCTAACTGCTGATCCCCAAGAAGATTTGCTGTCTTTAACATGAAGTTTCCTCTTCCAAATCACAACAGATGCCTCAATCTTGTTCTTTAAGTCCAAGACTTTGTGTTCTGTTGACAAGTCCAACATCAACAAGAACTGCTCTGGATCAAACCATTCCTCTGTTATGCTCTTGTAGATCGAATCTCCAAGGCTAGCTCTTCCATTCTGTCAACCACCACATAAATTAATAATAATTATATATCATGTGAATGTTTGATTTATTTACCTTAGGGAGAGAGTCAATGTAGCTTTCGGGTATTGCCATTTCAGATAGAACTTGAGCATTGATTGCCATTGCAGCTTTTTGGACCTGTGTGACTGAATCTTTTTGGAAGTAAAGCATTCTCCGGGCTGGTTCAGATAAACCGCCGGGAGGAACTTTAACTGGAGGTAGCCACCACTTATCATTTGTACGATCATTCCTAGCTTGCTTCCCTTCTTCTGAATCTCTCGACACATACCAAAATTCAGTTTGTCCTCTGAAATTATCTAGTGTATCCTGAATATTGTTTTCATCATCATTAGCTACTACTAGAATATAGCACAAGTATTTGTGTAAGATAAAGTGAGTATTATAGTTGTTTTATTACATCACATATTTTAAAATTTTAATTTTTAGGATATTGTTTCGATAAAGCATATTATTTGGTAAGATTTTAAATTCATTGTATAAAACAACATACTAAAGTAGGGAACATAATTACGATTTTGAAACTAATGACCAAGATATGGTCATTAAGTGAGATTACATTAATATTTCATTATGTATGTAAACGAGTTAACCTCATAGATAAATAGTGGCACTTACGATGAGCATGGCATCAAGTTTCCGAAGAGCAGGAATGTTCATGAGAAGATCACCTCTTTGTCTTGTCACCATAATCTACACCAAACTTGTAATAACTTTAATTAAAAATATTTGTATGAAAAGATTTAATTAATTATTTTCGAGGGGAAACTTGAAACCTCTGTGCAAATGCCATCTTTGCCTGTTTGTTGAGAAGGAACAAACTCAACGATGTGATCAGTCACAGACAATAACCAATCAATCTCTTTCTTCCATCTCATTTGTCTATCTTGTGGCATCGGTTGCAACTTTGTCTGTTCCCCAAATATGGATGCTTCAAATTGATCATACCATCATCAGAATATTTAGACACCAATTTTTCAAATCTCCTAACTGATTACTTGCGGAACATCACAAAAAACATGTTCCAAAAAATAACACAAATTTAAAATAACTTGAAAATGTCAAATTTAAACCAAAACCATAATCCTTTCAAAACTAAATCCTAAATTCTAATTATTAGTATAACTAAACCCAAAAGTTCAAATTTTAGATACTTCAAATTCAAGTATGAAATTTATAGTATTTTGGGAAAAAAACATTATAACAATACCTTTGAATTAATTGGGAGTGTGTGGTAATTTTGGAATATGAACTTGTTTTGTTTTATGGAATTACTCAGAAAAAGAATTACCAGCAAGATTTGTAATGGCATTAGAAAGAGCTAGAGCAGAAGATACGCCTTTACCACCTCCAGACATATCTTCTCCCAAAAGTAATTTAGCAAACCTATCTTTCATCATCTCTGTATCTGCAATGTCATTAATTATTATGTGCTAGAAAGAAACCAACTTATTTAAAACAAAAAATATTCACCTGCTTGTTGTCTCTCAGGTCTTTTGCCAGGCCGAGTCAGAGGGGAAATCATTGGGGAGCTTCTTTCTACTGGACTTTCTATGAAGCTCTCAGAGTTTTGGCTTTCAGGCGTGTTCGATTCGGAGAGATGATAATCCCCATTTTCAACGACAATGCTATTATTAGATTGTTGTTGTTTTGCTGAGGATGAATTATCAAACATTCTTTTGAAACTGAATGATTTTGAATCGCTTAGCCTTCGTTCCAACGCTGCAACCATTGTACGACAACGTTCACTTGTTTTCTTGCCACGCAAGTTAAAACCTTTTATTCCTTTTGAATCCAGTTGAGCTATCAGATATGACAACTTTTATTCAAAATGTTGTAAGCTTTTTTATTTTTGTTAAAAACATCAAATTACTAACAGAAACTCTTTTCTTTTTGCTTCAAAATGAAAACAAATTTCTAAATAACAGACGTTTGTTTTCAATTTTAGGATTACCGAACAATAAAATAGTAAAAAATAATAATTTGGAACTTGTTTGTTTTAGGTTTTTTTCTTTCTCTTTTGTCTTAAAGATAAATTCATGGTTTATGGTAAAACTAGTGTTCCAACAAGCACGGAAAAGACAATAAAACTCCACAAACTAATTTAACATTTTTATGGGAGACATACCACTCACAAAATTTGGATCTAAATTTGGCTCACTATTTACATTAGTTTCATTTATAACTTTAAGCCACATTTTGAAATCTACCACTTTGAGCATATACTTATTCAAAAATATCATTTAGATTTGTGGGAGTTATGTAAACTTTGTTGACTTTAAGAATTGAGATGTTTGTTAAAGTTGCAAAGAGATTTTCAAGTTTGTAGAAAGTTCTGTTAAATTTTCTAAGATTTATTTTTTGAAATGAAATGTTAAATTTATTAGACAAAAAGAAAAAGGTTTATGTACAATAAAGAATGATGGAAAAATTAAAAGCTGGTAAGATAAGTGGCTTTAGGGAGGGTTGTCATGTTTTCCTCGTTAAAATCTGAATCTAGAAAACCTAGTGGATAAAACTGGATCCAAGAAAAAGAGTACAAAACATATAACACGAGCCAAGTACCAAAGAAAGATCGAAATAAAGCCGGAACGTTATGCTTAAGAGAATTGGGAGTAGAGAAGTTAGCATGAATGTATCTGCTGCCAACGTTGTAATAGTGAGTAAAGATGGGGTTGAGGTGCGTAGTGGACACTTGTAAGTCGATCTTGGATTGTACGAGTAATGATTCCTTGAAATCGAGAGGGTGACTGATGAGCCTGACCGTGACAGCGGGAGTTCCTCTCACGCCAGATGTGGTAGATGGTCACTTAGAGAGTGAGTTTAAGCAAGATGGAATTGATATTTGGGAGTGCACGTCATATGAGTGAAGCCATAGTCCTGCGCCAATCCAGTGACAAGGACCGAAGCAAGAGCAGTGAGGTTAGAGCTGACCAAAGAGTGTATGTGTAGGGACATGCAAAGAACATGTGGTCTCTCGTTTTATCAGGTTCACTGCAGAATACGCAGGGCTGCATCTGTCCCCAAGCTCGCATTCTCTGTCCCGTTGCTAACCTATCAAGAACAAAAAGTCAAGAGATGAAAGCATAGCGAGAAATCTATTTAGTAAACCATATAATCGATGACCAAGAATGAGTGGGATGAGAAGAGCAAATCTGTTTCCATGTGTCTTTGGCGAAAAAGTGCGGCTTGAATGTATTGTTTCCATGATGCCATTGGCGGATATCTACTCTTGAAGTAGGTGATGGTATTGGGTGGGAGATGAGCTGATCGTGAATGTGGCAGAAAGCAAGACGTCGAGATCTTCTAATATGCCATGAAGATTCATGCACCGCATCAGCAACAGATGCATGACGGGGTACTCCAAATTCCCGTAAACTTGCCTCACCCATAACTGCAAAAAAGAACCAAGTGGAGACCAATTATCAAACCAAAAGGAAGTTGTACAACCGTTATCCATTTGACTTTGAAGAACTTTGCCACAAGTGGCCGGAGCTTGAGCAGTTTATGCCAAATCCAAGATCCCTGGGCGTCGAGTCTATGAGGTCCAAAGAAACGAAGTATTGGTGTGTAAGCGCCAAATTAACGAAAATGAAAAAACCGTTGATGTGTCTTCGAATCTACGAATAGCCAAACCTCCCTGCGACTTTGGCCTACAAACATCCTCTCAACTCACCTTGGTGGAGGCATAGTTCAATGGGGAACCTGTCCATAGGAAGTTACAACATAAACTATTAATTATGCGGAGGCAGCTCTTGGGGAGATGGAAAGCCAACTGCCCGAAATTGACCGTACTGACGATCACCGATTGGATAAGCTGCAACCTGCCTGCATAAGAAAGAAATTTAGACAACCAGGAGTTTAACTTAGAACAAATACGGTCGATAAGAGGCGAGTAATCAATTGTGCTTAGACGCTTGGTTGCTAGCGGCAGTCCAAGATAGCAAATAGGTAACACATCACACCGAATCCCGTTAACCGCAATCATCTGTTGTAGGGCCGGGTCCCGAATGACTGTGAGGAAAGCTGATGATTTGGATAGATTAACTCGAAGCCCCAATGATTTATCGAAAGTGTCCAAAACCTGCAAAATCACTTGTATCTAGGACTTTGAACCATCTGAAAACACTAATATGTCATCCGCGAAGCAAAGGTGAGTGAGACTGAGTTCCCCACATCGAGGATGGAATCCTATCTGCCCAGTTGCTGCAGCTGCATTCAATAGTTTGGACAATAAATTATTAGATATGACATATAGATAAGAGGAAGGAGAACAACCTTGACGGAGATCGCGTGAACTAGAAAAGTATCTTGCAGGTTCTCCTTTTATCGAGATTGAGAAATTTGTGGTAGAGAGACAGAGATGGATCCAATGAGTGAATAGCGGAGGGAAGTTTAGGGTATGGAGGATGGTGAGGATGAACTCCCAGTGTATTATGTCAAAAGCCTTGGCAATGTCAATCTTTAAGGTGCAACGCAAGGAAACGATAGATTTATGATAATCCTTGACAAGATCAGTTGCAAGTAGAACGCTTCTAGTAATAGAAGATCCTTAATGAATGCACTCTGGTTGGGTTCAATGAACTCTGGGAGAAGGATCTTGAGTCGGTTGGCAATGATCTTGGAGATGACTTTGTAGACTATGTTGCAACAAGATATTGGCTGATAATACTTGATTGTTTGTGGGTCATCACCTTTTGGAATCATTGCTACCAATTAATCCCATGCGGAAGAAACCTAAAAACAAAGAAAGACTGAATAGCTATTATGAAGTCTGCACCAATCACCGGCCAAACTGCTTTGAAAAACTCAGAAGTGTAACCATCAGGACCCAGAGCTTTGTTGGAGGGCATGAAAAACAGGGTTTCTCGAATCTCATCTACAAGAACCAGCCTCGTCAGGTGCTCACTTGAAGTCAATGAACAACGATAAGTAAGAAGGTTGTTAAGTAGATGAGAAGTGAGAAGGTTGTTAAGTAGATGAGAAGTGGGGTGATTGTATCACGTTGTTGGAGAAAAGTCTGAAAATGGTGGACAACCTCATTCTTGATTTCCGAAAGGTCAGTTGTCAGTTGACCTGAGGGAAGCATAAGGTGACGAATAGAATTATGACTGGATCTAAAAGAAGAATTCATGTGAAAAACCGGTGTTGTGGTCACCGTGACGAAACCATGTTATCCAATTATTTTTGTTAACTATAGTAAACCATCAAAAATGTTTATTATATAAATTTTAAAAATTTAAGGGTCAATATTCTGAATGTTGTGTTTGTAAGTTAAATAAATTTATATTTGAATAACACTAGAGTTTATTCCAATTATACAATCAAATAACAATGTATTTTGATCAAAATTTTAAAACTAATAACAATGAATGTAAGTTTCAAATATTATAAAATATATATATAGTTATTGTTAATATCTCAAATACCATAGAAATGTTCCATAATAACTAGAATACCATACATATTTCAAAAATTACTAGAGTGCCTTCGAAACCTTGTAAATTACGATTCACTCCCTTGTTTAGTTTTCTCTTAATTTGGAATAAAAAATCCACGTCACTCAACCGTATTCCATATCATTAAATTGTATTCCACGTCAATCAAACATACATTATACATATCAAATTTCTCAGTCTCTCGAATTTCATAGTCGCTCAACATCGTCTATATCTTATTGTGAACCCTCCTCGAAATTTCTCGTAAGTTGCGATTGATTCCCCTGAGTATCATTTCTGTTGCGACCGTGTTTGATTTACGTGCGATTGAATTTGATTTTATTGCAGACCAATTTTGTTTTGTTGTGTCTGAGTTTCAATTTACATATAAATACACAAATCTTCTTAAATAAAAACAAAAGTTTAGTTTCCCTACTTTTAACCCTGGTCGTCTTCTCCGAAATCGCCTTCGTCAAAATCGTATTTGCCCTCGTCGTGTTCTCCTGCATGTTGCGAGTGATTTTAAAATATAATGCGTAAGAGTTAGATTACTGTTAAGACTGAGTTTGATTTCTGATACGACTGAGTTTTCTATTTTGATGTGACTGAGTTATTTTACATAGTAGCTGAGTTATATATCTTATGTTAAAAGGCCTAAAAGGTAGAAAAGTCCTGAGTTATTCTGACCTTGGAAAAATAGAAAGAGCTGAGTTATTCTTACCTCGAAAACATAGAAAAGGCTGAGTTATTATTCCTTCCAAAACATAGAAAGAGCTGAGTTATTCTTACCTCGGAAACATAGAAAGGGCTGAGTTATTCTTCCTTTCGAAACATCGAAAGGGCTGAGTTATTCTTACCTCCGAAACATCGAAAGGGCTGAGTTATTCTTACCTCGGAAACATAATAAAGGCTGAGTTATTCTGACCTCAGTAACGTAACAAGGGCTGGGTATTTGTCTTTTTAAAATTAGAAACGAAAGCTCATGGGCTCAATGTTCTTATAACCCTATGTATTTTTCATTTTTTTGTGATTAGCTGTTTCTTGAGTGATTAGGTTAATTTCGGAAATACTTGCTTGCCTAACAAGAAAACCTCAACGAAAACTCTTGTTCATTTTTTTTTAATTTTTTGACTAAAAAAAAAATTTTTGTTCAACAAAATAATTACAGGGCTGGAAATAGTTAATGTATTTATCATCCCATTGCATACTTTAGAGTCTAGCTTCTTGCATTTGCTTCGTACTGAGACCTATACCTCCTGTACAGGTCACCAATCTCTGCCACCAGAGGATCTTCAAGATTGGGTTCAGCCAACAACACAACAATGGAGCCCATAACCTAATCAGTCAAGAAACATTGATCAATTAGTGAAGAAACATTGACTAATTACACTTATACAAACATCCTAAGAAAGTTTTCATACATGGGACATGGTAAAGGCAGGAGACCATCGGGTTTCTCTCAACATATCCNTACCTTCATAAGGACTACCAGATGCTCCCATCATGAATCCTTCCCAGTGGAAGATGTCGTCTCCCACTAGACCTACAAGATATGAAATTTCAGGCTTATGTATACGTTATGCTATAAATGTATTGAAGAACATGATAAACTAACCGACTGAGAAGTGTGAAAGAGGATTACGCTTCAAATTTTTTAACTCTGAGTTAATCCTTACAAGCGCCATCTGCAATAGAGAGGTTGTGAATATGTGGGTAAATAAAACGAGAAACAGAAAAATATATAAAGAGACCTAGAGGGAGAGTGAAACGTCGCGATCTTTTCGAGGAGGCACAAATTTAAAAAATAAACAAATAAACAATAAAAAATAAAAAATAAAAAATAAACAATAAACCCTAAACCCTAAATGGGTTAAAATAAAGTTACCGTGGGTAAACGCGGCTACGATGTTTTCTGACGCAGCTATGATGTGATATCACAGATTTCAAATATTAAAAGGTCTGAGTTATTCTGACCTTGGTAACGTAATAAGGGCTGAGTTGTTATGACATTGGATACCTAAAGAGGGATGAGTTATTCTTACCTCGGAAACATAATTAAGGTTGAGTTATTCTGACCTCCCTAACGTAACCAAGGCTGAGTATTTGTCTTTTCAAAAGTATATTAGAAACGAAAGCCCATGGGCTCAATGTTTATAAAAACGTTTGTATTTTTCATTTTTCTGTGATATCGCGTCTACTATTCTATTACTTCTCTGTCAATAAATCTCCTTTCGAATTCCTATTTTTTGGCTATGATGGCAGACAAGTATACGATCATTAGTACTAGTGCCCCGGCTCAAAACACGACCGAAAACATTATTGATCATCTGTCAATAACTTCCCTTTTTATATTTGTTAGTAAACCCTAAAACATGATTCATTGACGAATGTGAGTTATATAAAATGTGTTAATACATAATTAGACCTTTTTTTCGATCCAAAGTGAATATTAATAAAATGTATGTATCCACTTTATTGAATGAGAATTATATCGAGATGTATGTTGTCTTACGGTTATTTTAAACCTAACATGTAGATTTGGGAACGAGATCTAACTCATATAAAGTTATTTAGAGTATGCATTATTTAACTTACCCTTACTATTCTGACAATTTTCTCATATAAAAACGTGAGTTAGACTTTTGATGAGTTATTTAGAGTCTACACTGTATTAATTGTTTATAATTATATTGATTAAAAATCTAAACCCTAAACCATATACCCTAAAGTGTTATACACTTAGACTAATT
>OVBE01017879.1:0-10243 GCA_900406425.1 Iberis pinnata
TTTATTTTTATAATTTTCGTTTTCCATGTCTTGTTCATTTTATGCACGTCTATTTGTATAGTACTTTTTAGAAAACCTCAATTTTAATACTTGACTTGAATTAGTAGCATTCATTGCATCTAGAGTGGTTAATAGCATCACCCATTTGGATTGACACCTATTATCACTACAACGACANGGAAAAAATCCTACTATCAATCCCGCAGTCATGTTTCCAACGAATCTGGTGAAGTCTCAAACAAAGCCAAGGAAGTGCACAAAGACAAACCATATTTCTTTTAAGTTCTAAGTTAATCTACTGATTTCCTTTATTTCCTTGCTTAGCTTTAGGTTGTTCTTTAGTTTTTGCATCTTGATTTTCGTTTTAAGTTTAAGCTTCTGTTTTAAGTTTGCATTTTCGTTGCTGTTCTTCATGTTCTGGGTTTGTGTTCTTGTTGTCCTTCACAAATCTTCATGTTTAAGTTTGTAGTTTTGTTTCCTGTTTCATCTGCTTCTACTCCCATGAGTAGTGAGTAGTCATCCAAGTTCCTGAGGATGGGGGTAGACAAGGGTTGATGTTCTGGGTTTGCTTATGTACCTAAGTTGTTTGTTTGTTAGATACCTTCTGGACCTTCTCAGCTGAATGCTGACTGCACTCTTATCCGAGAGGGATGGAGGCCCGCCGTTAGGCCCTGCAACACCGAGAGGTGAGTATTTGCAGGTGACCGGACCGAGAGGGTTGCAGAGATTCGTTTCCCCTTCTCTATGAATAGTTGTGGGAAACGAGTTAGCTAGGGTAGTAGAGGTTAATGTCTGCTAGGTACTCATCGTCTATGACGACAGTTGATTCTATGATTACTTTGCTTGAGATTGGTTGCCAAGACATTGAAATTGATTGTTAGTAGAGCTACTGTCTAGGGGTCAGCTCATTGTTTGAGGTATGTTAGGTACTTAGGTAGCCCATGATGGATTCCCTAGTCAGTTACCCTTTGTCCTCAGGAATGACCTTACCTTTGATTGCACGTTTTTACCTTTCTTGCATTTGCTCTGTTTTGCATCCAAAGTGTTTAGAGCATTTCTCTGTTTTATGCATTTTTACTTTCGTTGCACTTAGGACCCTTTAGCACCCAAAACCTTTTTAATATCAGCTTGACTTTAAATAATCCAACACATTCTCACTGCTTAGTACATTCCCATTATGGATTGACATTTAAAAACTCATCTATACTAAAACGATGGGTTAATTGATCACCCAGGGACTCAAAATCCCTATTATCATGCTACACCTAGTATCAACAATAAGCATCCAAAAATCCGCAATTTTAAATAGTTTTGAGTTTCTTGAAACAGATTTTGAAAAGGTGTTTGAAATTTTGAAGAAGCCGAAGGTAATCGATAAATAAGATATGTTGTCGTCGCGAACGCATATGGCCAAAAATGCACCGAAACCATTGCATTTGAAAGTAGAGATAACCCGGTTTCAACAATGTGTCGGTGTTTCCTTTCAGAAATACCGTTATGTTCCGGTGTATGTGGAGGAGAGATATGATGAGAAATGCCATTTTTGGATAAAAAAGAGGCTAAAGCAATAAACTCTCCACCATTTTCGGTGTAAAACGTAATTATGCGTGTGTGAAAATGGTTTTCGACAAGCGCTTTAAAACATTTAAAAGTTTCAGCAACATCTGATTTTTTTTTAAAGGATAAAATCATGTATATCTTGTATAGTGATCAACAAGTATTAAATAGTATTTGTAACCATCAAAAGAAATTGTGGGAGAAGTCCACACATCGGTGAAAATTATTTGAAGTGGTTTTGTTGATTTAAGAGTTGAGTTACCAAAAGGAAGTTTATGACTCTTAATAGTTGAAAAAGAATTACAAACTAGAGAATCATAAACTTTATTAGATAACGGTAACAAATGTTTAGAAATGGTATGTTGCAAAACAGAAAAATGAGGATGGCCTAAACGAGAGTGCCAATCAAGTAAAGTTGTTTTAATACTAAAAAAAGCTTGAAAACGAGAAAATGAGTTGTTTGGCCACACATACATTCCATCCTTAACTCTTCCTTTTGTATTGGTGTTCCCGTTCCAAATTCCTTCACCTGAATAGAAAAAGGATCGAATGTTATAGATACC
Source organism: Iberis pinnata (assembly GCA_900406425.1). NCBI lineage: Eukaryota > Viridiplantae > Streptophyta > Magnoliopsida > Brassicales > Brassicaceae > Iberis > Iberis pinnata. The sequence continues at coordinate 2,121 of OVBE01017879.1, forward strand.
CAATTATCCGCACAAAATTGATAAACTGATATTAAGTTTTTAGTAATATCCGGGACACATAAAACATTCTTAAGATGAAGAGATCGAGAGGGAGAAGTAAGACATACTGAACCGGTATGTGTGATTCCAAGAGCTGACCCGTTCCCAACAATAACATCATCACGTCCTTGGTAAGGTGAGTGAAGAGAGAGATTCTGAAGATCAGACGTTATGTGATTCGAAGCTCCACTGTCTAATAACCATGAGGATGTGTCAGGTGAATAGGAAGCAACATGAGCACGTGGATGCCAATTAGATTGAAACTATGGCTGCTGTTGAGTGTTAATAAGGTTAAATTGAGGGCATTGGAGTACACTGTGCCCTTGAGTTCCACATGCCTGACACTTACCTAAATAGTGCTTGGGACTTCGATGATTCTTGTTGTTGTGATCACGATAAGTTGTCTGTCCGTGTGTCTCAGGCTGCGAGGGTTGATTTTGTCTCCAATTGTGTCGCGGTTTGGAAGGGGCAACATTAGCAGTGATCAGAAAGACATCATCAGAGGTGGGCTTGGTAATGATGGCGGTTTCGCGGTTGATGAGCTTCTCGTGAAGCTCAGGAAGAGTGATAGAAGAGTCTCTGTTGTTTACTGAATCAATAACATAACGATAGTCTTCAGGAAGACCATCGAGTATGTGATCCACCAGATCTTCAATGTCAATTGGCTTACCCAACAATGCCAATTGATCAGATTTCGTCTTCATCATCTGTATATAGTCATCAATTGATTTTGTACCTTTGTTGGAGATCTTGAGCTGGTCTTTAAGTTGTTTAATGTGCCCTCTTGTTGGCTTGTCGTAGGTATTGGCAAGGATCTCCCAAGCTTCGAGAGTGGTGGCTGCACATGCAATAAGCAGTTGTTGAGAGGTGGAAATAGAGCCTAGGAGGGCGGTGAAGATGAGCTTGTCTTGTCGAACCCAAGAGACATAGGTTGGATTCTCAGATACAGTACCATTAACAATAACTGTTAGTGATGGAAGCATCGCATTAGGAAGAATGAATCGTTGAAGGTCGTGACCTTCGAGAAAGAGCCGAACCTGTTTACTCCAGGTTATATAGTTAGTTGTAGCTAACTTGGTGATGCTGGACATATTTATTGCCAGCAGTGTTGTGTTTGGATCTGCTAGATTTGGCACAGAGGAAGCGGTGGTGTCGGTGCCAGTAGCCATGAGTGTGAAGCAGAGGAGTGTGAGAAGTAGAAAAGAATAGGGGCAACGAAATTTTTTTTGTTTTGTTTTTGTTAGATCGAAAAAGATGCTGATACCATGTGATTGTAATGGAATTCTCTTGATATCATTATTGTGGTGAGTGAACAATATATATAGAGTGATACATAGAAGACCTAATTCTATATAAGTAAAGTATATAATTTAGACTTAATGAATTGATACTAATGAATATTAACGGCTATATACTTGATACTAATACTTTCTCTGCCAAGTAATAATTTAGATCGATCGATCCTAACACTCGAGTCAACTTGGAAATCATCAAAAAGACGCATTTGTCCTCATGACTTATTATGAGTTTTTTCTTATTAGATTAGGTTTTTATTATTATTATAAATAGCTTTAGGCTTAGTTTAGAGAAGGAGAGAGAATTTACACACAATTATTTTGAGAGCTTTTCTGAGAAAAGAGATCTACTTTGTATTGGAGAAGAGTTCTGAACTCTTTTATTTTATACAATTCAATCCTCTTATGTGTTTTCTCCTTATGATAATGATTGTTGATTGCTTAGTCATGTCTGAGGAGATACTTTGTTAGGTTTTAGGGTTTATCCCAGGGAAATCAGGAATTGATACGTAGGGTTTGACATTATGGATTTGAATTGTTAGGTTCTTCGTCTAGATAGGAAATCATTGCTTGAATTAGCCTGATCACCTAGTTCATGATATTAGGTTAATAAATACAAATGAATTTGGTTTATAAACTTGACATAATATAGATGAGTAAGTGTCTCTGTTTGCGGAAGTATTATCTTTGATGCTTATGAACATATCAAATATGAATTTATTGCATGATTGAATTGTTTAAATACTGCAGGTGTTTGTATTTGGGTAGTTCAATTATAGGGGTCTAAAACTCCAGGAGGAGATTAGCGTATCATTGTTATTTGAGTTGAGAACCACTTTCATAAATAAAACTTGCATGTCAACCTGAACTTCAAACCTGATAACCTCTGGAATTCCCTAACGCCTAGTGTTTTCTCTAATTGCTTAAAAACCACTTTATTTTACTGTCTTTTGATTATTTGCTTTAAAACAATCAAACTCTACCTTTTATTACCATCTTAGCTAGGAACGAAAGCTTAATTGAGAGTCGCACAATCTGGTCTCTTGGGAAATCGACCCTTTACTATACTACGAGGATATGTTCTTTTGCAGTGTAGATTTAGGATTAAAATCCTGAGCCTATCAGCAGGAGAACATCTTAACTTACACAAGAAAAGCATATTCTGAAATTTGCCTTATTGGAAAACCATTTGTTGAGGCATAAACTAGATGTCATGCATGTCGAGAAGAGCGTATATGACAACATAATGAACACAATGCTAAATGTCCAAGGAAATACCATAGATAATTTAAAGTCTAGATTACACTTGCCGGACATTTGTTCTCGTCTTGAGCTTCACATCATTGATGATGGAAGTTTTCCAATTCTGACATTTTGATTACCTAAGAATGCAAATGGTAAATTCTTTGACTGGATTATTCATAGGGTCAAATTTCCCAATGGATACACATCTAATCTAAGGAATATTGTTGATATCGGAAAATGCAAGTTCATTGGAATGAAGATCCACGATTGCCATGTAATGATGCAACACCTTCTCCCTTTTGCATTTGAGCATCTCCTTCCAAAAGCTGTTCACGAAGCCATTGCGGGTATTAATGTAGTAATTTGTGTACAATTTACTTATATGTTTTAATCATTGATTACTTATAAGGTTTCTTTGCATTTACATCGGTTTGGGCTTTCTTTCGTGATCTTAGCAAGATGACACTTACCGTTGATGGTATTTCCACATTACAGGCGAATATACCAATGATCTTTTGCGACGTGGAGAGGAATTTCCCACTATCTTGCTTCAACGTCAAGGAACATCTCATGATTCACCTTCCTCGTGAAGCATCACTAGGTGGACCGGTTCAATATCGGTGAATGTAGCCCTTCGAGAGGTACATGTCCTACTTAAAGAAAAAGGTGAAAAAGCTAAGCAACATCGAGGGTTCTATAGTGGCACAAAGCACCAACGAATAAGCTGCAAATTTTGCACAATATTATTTTCCAAGAGATGTTCGGACAAAAGTCGTAGAACAACTCGACATGACGATAGTGGAGAACATCTCATTTATCCGGCTTATGTTCCAAGTATGTTTCCACAAATTGGACGACTTAGCGGAAATGGTAAGGCTCGCCGACTTACATCTGAAGATTATAACCATCTACATATGTATATCCTCAATAGTTGTGAGGATATGTTGGAAAATGAAAGGTAAACATCAATACATCAACCATTTTAATATTCTGATTATACGTATAGTTTATATAACTTGTGTGTTCTTAGAACTTTGTAGGATATACAAGGAGGTTATCCGTGGTTATTTCCCGGATATATATATGAAGACGAAGTAGAAGCTCTAAAAAAAAGGAAGAGCTCATTAAGTGACTGCAATTTTATTTAAGTGGTTGATTCAATACAATTAAACACTACAAGAAAACTGCACATTGATAGTGTTCCGCGATAGCGCTAATTTCAGTTTTGTTATCGTAGGTGTCCCTCACGTTTCATAGCATGCTCAAAATGCTATGGATGTTGCTGAATAAGCAGAAATGAAAAAATTGGCCGCGCTTTTTTGTTTTTGAAACACTTTATTAGTCTCTTCGTTCTTTGTTTTTTAACAAAACCAGACTCAATTATAGCTATTTAGGTTTGCTATCGTCGGTCTCCCTCACATTTCTTTTTTTAACAACGACATAATCATTTTTAAGCTAAAAATATATATCATCCCTTAAAGTTTCTAAGCCCTAATCTCTCATCTCTCATCTCTTGAGTCTCATTTCCCTTCTCCCTCGGTTAGGTTTCTCTCATCTCTCTCGTCAATCTCATCGATCCTCTCTAGCTTCCTTTGCATCTCTCTAAAAGCTCTTCTCTCGTCGATTCTTTTGCATCTGTTTCAAATCTCCTATAGCACTCGACGATAGCACACAATTGAATGAGGATTTAGGGTCTAGGATCAACCTAAGATCAAAGTTTTTTGTAAGAACATGAGAAATTGAATGAGGATCGAGAACTAGAGTTGCATTTGGAAAGAAAAAAAATTGTCCTACACCATAAACTCCACCACTATACTTTAGTGGTGGAACCAAATGTTAGATTTAAGTCATGTCATCATGTTTTTTTACAGAAAAACATAATATTACTCCAAAAAAATTCACACGAATAATAATTAAGCTAATTTTGTTTTTAAATTTTGTAGGTTATTTATCTATTTTTACGTATTTTTAAGTAATTATTTAAGTTTTTAATTTATTTCTAATGTTATAATAAGAAAATAATATGTAAATACATCAGGAAAGTGGTAGTATTTGATACAATTAGCCTCTATAAATAAATTCTTAAAATTATTAACTAGTACATGAAACTGAAAAAAGGAAAACAATCTTTGTAAGAATCTATGTAAATTATTTTCATAATCAAATTTTTTTAATTAATAATGTAAAAGTAATTTTGTTAATTATATACTCGATGAAATAATTTAAAATTATTATTATTATTGTATTTTATGTAACTTCTTATAATTTAAAGTTACTTTTTAGATGCACATTTGATACACGCAGGTTTTACCAAAATATTTTCATTGCAAATAAATTACGGATCGAATTCACATGTACTGCTCTCACATGGATATCTTATGTCCAAATTCCAGCTCAATCCATCCATGATAACATCTTCAAAAATTGGTAAACTTCTGACCTTTCTGTCAGATTATGCATCTAAAACGTCCCGAACACCTAAAGTCCTAAAATTATGCCAAATATACAAGGAAAACACTCGGATAATGCCATAAGAAGTATAAATACCCACTATCAGACATTAAATCCGAATAATATAATTCCTTCAAACTTAGATCTTTGCTTGTTCTCAAGTAAAGCAATACCAAATCTCGAGAAGAGATTTGAAACCGGACCACACAGGAACTCTCAGAATCTCAGCAACCCTAAGTTCAGACATTTAAAACTAAAGGACACTAATCCTAGACAAATACTGAAAATAGACTGTTTACCGCCACCTAACTAACAACATTTTTTCTACTCTAAATATCAAATCAATCAAACTATCAAATCATTTCAACTAGCTTTCTAAATTTAATTAAGTACAGATAAGTGCATTATTGCCTATGGGTTATCGATCAATGCGCTTAAATACATTTTCTATCAAAGCGGACATTCTAAACAGAGCATCAATCGACTTTTAGTCCTTACCCTTTTTCCTCCTTTCTCACTTCCCTTTTTTTCTTTTATTCATGCTTTTTTTTCTTTTCTTCGCATTTCTGCGCTTTTAATATTTTTTTTTTAGCAGTCGGGTTTATGGGATGAGGAAACATACTTCAAGTTCCGTTATGCAATCCCTTTTCTTGTACCTTTTTCTTAATTGAAGGGAATGAGTGAAAGGATTCGGATCATACTGAAAGAACTTGTTGGTTTTACAGAGAAATGAAGAGCACGGAACTTACCTTCAAAGTATTACCAAAACCATAAGCAAGATAATTTAAGATCAAATTAAGTCATATCCAAATAGAGCTACCATCAAATCATTCAAAATCCAAAAGAATCATAATTTTAAAAAGCATATCAATCAGTCAATTGAGTTCCATATATATAGCATCAGTTTAAATCTAAGTCAGTAATCAAATAGAAATTAATAGTAAACTCTCACTAGACAAGTAATCACCACAGAATCTGATCGTAATTTCTTCAACTCGACTAGACTACACTAAATCAAAAACAATTTTTTTTGAAAAATTTCATCAAAATTAGGAAACATCCAAAAAGACACAGAACATAGTTAGTAGCTATATACCCTCCCCCAGACTTACTTCACACCGTCCCGGTGTGAAAATAATTCCAAGAGAAGCAAGAAGACCAGACTAATGAAAATTAACAAAGACCCGAGTTCAAAGTAAATGTCGAATTGATCAATCTCTCTTCTTACGGTTCTTCTCCTGGGATTTTAGATCGATAGATTTGTGCACCGAACGATCAATCTGAACCTCAGGGTAGAACCTGGAATTTTCCTCAATCACAAAGAACTAAAAACTAAAAACCAATAAGTTAGTAAACTAAAACTAAACTCACTCAAAACCGAAATCACTAATTTAAACACAAAATAGTGGGTTGCCTCCCACTAAGCGCTTGTTTAATGTCATTATCTTGACGAACTTACCTCCTAAGTCAGGTAGTGCTAGTATCAAGAAGAAAGGAACGTAATTCGTACTATGAAATAAAAGATCTTAGACTAGATTCTAATAAAACTTAAAAGACACTCAATTGGTCCCCGACAACGGCGCCAAAAACTTGATACACTCAGGTTTTAACCTAAATATATTCACTATAAATGCACAGCAAACACATTAGTATATTAAGGATTGAATCCATTGAGACCAAAGTGGCACTATCAGTCTTAGAATCATATTTATCTAGGAAAAAAGTAGGGTTAATTGTAACTAAGTTAAAAAAAGAATTAAAAATAGATGTAGATCAATAAACGAAAAGCGCCAGGAAATAGAAAATTCCACAGGTAGTCAGGTTTGCAGCTCAGGTTAACATGCAAGATTTGATAATGAAAATAGTTCTCAACGTGAAAGACATAATTAGATTAATCTCCACTTGGAGTATTATTCCATATGTTTGAATCATCATATATGAACTCTCTCATGTCTAATAATTTAATCAAGCATTAAGTTAAGATTTGATTGTTCATAAACATTCAAGACAACACTCTCCCTAAGCAAGAACATCTACTCATCTAGACTATATTAGATCCCTAAACCAAATCTCTTTGCGTTTATTAATCTAAAATCAATGAACTAAATGGTCAGTTTAATTCATGCATTAAGAACAATTTTAGATTAAGAACCTAACAAATTCAATCCATTATGTTCAAACCCTAACTATCAAACTTGGTTTCCGTGGGAAACCCTACAACCTAACAAGCGAACTACTCATACATAACTAAGCTAACACAAAGCATAATCAAAGAAAAACACATATTCAAAACCAATTGTATAAAAATAAAATACAAAGTTCAGATTTCTTCTCCAAATACAAAGTTGGAATCTGTATCTCTATCTGGGAAATAAAATATGTGATAATGAATATAACACCAAGCCTAGGACTTTTATAGTTATAAAAAAGGAAAATAAAATAAAAACCAATAAGGAAAAATCTTGATAAGTCGTGATGGTATAATCGTAATTTTAAAAATCTTAATTCATTCTCAGGTGCAGGGATCGATCAATCTGTTCACATGTACTGCACATGCTTCTTCTACGAGACAGTTTGACCAGTCTTCAGTAAAATCACCATAACTATTGATTGCACCAATGGATTGACTCACGTGGCTATCTTGTGTTCAAATATAACTCAATCCATTCATGGTAACATCTTAAAACATTGGTAAACTTCTGACCCTTCTGACGGATTCTGCATTTGCATATGTCAATTTGCGTCCAAAACGTTCAGAACACCTCAAATCCTCAAAATATACCAAAACTACAAGGAAAACACTCGGATAACGCCAAATAACAAATATAAATACCTACTATATATACAGCATTAAAACCGAGTAATATCAACATGTCACATAATATTATAGATATTTAAAAAAGTATTAGATTTTTTATTAAAATGAAAAGTGATAAATTAAAAATATATAGCAGTTAAAGTACGGATATTAATGGAGATAATCTCTAAGACTCTAACTTCTAAAAGAAATGAATCTCACACTTTTAACATTATCTTTATATATATATATATATATATATATATATATATATATATATATATATAAAAAAGAGA
>OVBE01017880.1:0-10242 GCA_900406425.1 Iberis pinnata
CTAACCTAAATGGATGCGGAATAAAGCTAAAAACGAGTTAAAATACAAGTATATCATCATGCAACAGTTCAGATTCAATTGTTCATAAGCATTCAAGACAATACTCACACAAGAAAGAACACTTATTCATCTAGACTAGATCCAACTTGTAGACCAAATCTCTTTGTGTTTATCAGTCTAAATTCAATGAACTAGTTAGCTACTCTAATTCATACATTAATAACAAGTCTAGACTAAGAACCTAGCAATTGTTATCCCCTTATGATAAATCTAACAATCAAACCCTGATTTCCCTGGAAAACCCTAAAACCTAACTAGTGGACTACTTAGACATTGACAAGCAATCACCAATCAATTTCATTGAAGAACACATAATAGAAATATGATAGATTATTAAAAAGGGTTCAAAAATCTTCTCCAAATACCAGGTTGAATCTCCTCTCCCTCAGTAATTCTCTCCGAAAAAAAAAATTTTAGTTCTAAAACCCTAAAACATAATGTATTTATAGTGAAAAAGGTAAAATAAAAAAATAGGAAAATTGGATAAACTTGAGGACTTGGATGCTAAATTGGAAATCTTCTAATTTTTCTCGGGGGAAGTGCCCGATCGAGCACATGGTTTCCCGATCAGGAAACTTATGATATTGCACGATTCTTCTTCACTTGCCCGATCGATCTTGGTCTCCGGATTTTTTCAGGAAATTTTTCCTGATCGTGCACTTTGTCTGCATTATCTGAAATCTCATGAAATGCATCGTTTTGCTCCAACACGACCCGATCACCTAGAATCCTAAAAATCTACCAAATATGCAACGAAAACACTCGTAATAATGCAGAATAGAAAACATAAATGCCCACTATTATGCATTAAAGCCGAGTAATATCACAGGCTTTTTTATTTATGTTTTTCTACCAAGGGGCGTTAATGCTACTCTCGTCGCGCTGATACCCAAGGGAGATGATCCTCAGACAATACAAAACTACCGACCCATATCCTGCTGCAACATCATTTACAAAGTCATCTCCAAAATCATTACCAATCGCCTCAAGATTCTCCTTCCTGACTTTATTGAGCCTAACCAAATTGCATTCATAAAGTGCTGACTTTTGCTTGAAAATATCTTATTAGCCACAGAACTTGTTAAGGATTACCACCGCTCTACAGTTTCGCCACGATGTACTCTAAAGCTTGATATCTCCAAAGCCTTTGACACAGTAAATTGGGATTTCATCATCTTACAGGTTCTCGATCTTCCATCCCTTTTTATACATTGGATACATTTGTGTTTATCCACTGCGACCTTTTCCATATCGGTAAACGGTGAACCCGCAGGTTTCTTTCCAAGCTCCCGTGGGCTTTGCCAAAGTTGTGCACTCTCCCCTTATCTCTATGTCATCGCTAATAATGTCTTATATAAGCTTTTGAATGAATCTGCGGTATCAGGAAGCATTGGTTATCACCCTCATTGTTAGCATTTAGGCCTTACCCATCTTTGTTTTGTAGATGATATTCTTATTTTTTGTGATGGTACTAATGGCTCCATTCAGGGTATCTTGCAGGTTTTAGACACTTTCGGAAACGCCTTTGGACTTCGGGTTAACTTAACCAAATCATCCGCTTTCCTCACCTCCAACCTTCCTCTTCCGTTACTACACACTATCACAAATTATGGGCTTCGTCGTGAACCTTTGCCAATTCGTTATCTTGGTTTGCCATTAACAACAAAGCGACTATCACAGGCGGATTATGAACATTTGATTGACCGTATTCGTACTCGTTTTAAATCTTGGTCTTCTAAGCTTTTCTCTTATGCAGGTCGGTTACAGCTCATTCAGTCGGTGATAGTAAGCACGATCAATTTTTGGCAGTCTGTTTTCTGTCTTCCAGAGAGATGTCTGCAAGCACTGACGAGTCTATGTAGTAACTTCTTATGGAAGGATTCTCCTACATCATCGGGCTTTGCAAAGGTAAGTTGGTCTGATATTTGTTGTCCAAAATCGCAGGGTGGTTTAGGAATTCGGCGTTTTGAGGATACATCTATAGTTTACTCACTCTCACTCATTTGGCGGCTCCATACCAACACATCATCGCTTTGGACTGCATGGACAAGGCACTACTTTCTCCGACACGCGAATTTCTGGGATGTTTCTTCCACCACGGCCGAGTCCTGGATTTGGTGCAAACTAATCAAGCTCCGTCCTCTAGCAGCAACGCTCTTCAAGTCCCAAATTGGTAATGGTACAACCACTTCTTTTTGGTTTGATAATTGGTCGCCCCTTGGCCTTTTGCTAGCAATTACAGGGACGTTGGTATCCGAGAGTTTGGGATTGCAAGGCACGCAACCATAGCTCAAGTGACAAATGGTTTAAGATGGCTTATAAGGCGATCTCAGAGGCATGCATTACGGTCTATTTATGATGCGATCCTTCAACAACCTTTACCATCGCATACTCTAGGTCCAGACAGCCGCTTGTGGCATTATGGAGGTGGTAACTACAAGACCGAGTTCAATGCTCAAGCGACTTGGAAACAGATTTGTTCTTCTCACCCACCTAAAACTTGGACATCTATTATATGATTTTCACAAGCTGTACCCCGTTACTCTTTCATTTTTTTTTGGTTGGCAGTTCTAGATAGGTTAGCTACCTGTCGACACATGAGAGCTTGGGGACAAGTGAAGCCGTGTGTCTTTTGTGGGGAACGGGATGAAACAAGAGATCACCTCTTCTTTTCCTGCCCGTACACATACACACTTTGGTCAGCCCTCGTGTCTCCTTTACAACATCACCGCCTCACTCCGGATTAGAATCGCACGCTCATCGCACTACGTCGACCTACAAAATCCAATCTCATCTCAACTCTCATAAAAATTTGTTTCCAAGCCACTATATACCACGTCTGGAGAGAGCGGAACACAAGAAACCACGAACATGTGCATCAGCCACATAGTCCTTTACTATGGCTCATCACTCGAGTTATTCACCAGCGGATTGTCAGTCTCCACAACTCTCCTGCCTCACGATTCCACGGCCTAGAGCCACTATGGATCTCTCTTCATCCCATCTGACCGCGAGCTTTGCATTGTTTTGTTTTTCCATGCTTATGTTTTCTTCGACTTTTCTTATTCATCTTGTATGCGGGTTCGGGTTTCATGGGTTGTACTCTTTTTCCTAGTTCTAGTTTTATCCCATAGGATTTTCTAGAACCATGTTTTAACGAGGCAACCATGAAACCACTCATTTAAACCCGCATATTTTTACCCTCTCGATTTTACCAAACATTCTTTTTGTACATATGACACTTATTTTTATTTATCACTAAATTTAACATTTCATAAAAAAGTATAATTTTTTTTAAAAAATGAAAATTTGTCTCTTTTTTCATTAAAAAAAGAAAGAAAATTTGTCTATTTTAAAATTCAAGGTAATTTGAAGGTATTTTTCCAAAATTCTTCATATAAAAATATGAAATTAATTTTAAAAGTAATTATTGATTAATACAACATATATACTAGTAAATATAATAAAATAAAACTTATAAATCATGTTTCTGTAAAGAAAAAAAACTATAATAGATATATTATGTATTTATTTTAGCAACTTTGATATAAAAATAACATATTACGACTGATTATTTGAGAAAGATTAATTACTAGAATAGCATTCACTTTGCGACTGACTTACGTTGCATTTGATGGCTGATTAACTTGGACTGGGTTAAATTTAAACTCGTGACTCCTCGAAAAGATCGCGACGTTTCACTCTCCCTCCAAGTTTCTTTTTATATATTATTATGTTTCTCTTTTTATTTAGTCCCAGATTCACAACCTCTCTATTGTAGATGGCGCTTGTAAGGATTAACTAGGAGTTAAAAAGGTTGAAGCGTAATCCTCCTTCACACTTCTCATTCGGTCAATCTATCATGTTCTTCAATACATTTATAGCCTAACAGATATATAACCCCGAAATTTCATCTCTTGTAGGTCCTGTGGGAGACGACATCTTCCACTGGGAAGGATTCATAATAGGAGCAGTTGGTACTCCGTATGAAGGCGGACTCTTCTCAATCACCATCTGCTTCCCTCCTCACTATTTGATGCTACCACCAAGGGTTCGTTCTTGTCTTGCGCAAATTAAGTGATCATCTTGCTTGCTCATGTGCACGATTGCTTGTTATGTGTAGGTGTCTTTCAAGACTAAGGTGTACCATCCAAACATCAACAGCAATGGCGCCATCGACATGGATNGGGAGGGATAGGTCTCAGTACGAAGCAAATGCAAGAAGTTGGACTCTAACGTATGCAATGGGATGATAAATACAGTAACTATTTCCATCCCTGTAATTATTATGTTGAACAAGAATTTTTTTTTGTAAATAAAAAAGAAATAATTGAACAAGAGTTTTTGTTTGGTTTTATAGTTACTTTCTTGTTAGGCAAACAAGTATTTTCGAAATTAACCTAATCACTCAAGAAACAGCTAATCACGGAAATAACTCAGTTGTATAGCAATAAGAAAACTCAATCTTTACGTAAGAAAATTCATCCGTAAATTTTGTTTTAAATTTGGTAACTCTTTACCTTTGCCAAAAAAAAGACAAATACCAAGCTCTTGTTACGTTACAAATGTCAGAATAACTCAGCCCTTGTTACGTTACAGAGGTCAGAATAACTCAGTCTTTATTATAGAACCTTTCCGAGGTAAGAATAACTCAGCCCTTTTGATGTTTGGGAGGTAAGAATAACTAAGCACTTTCTATGTTTCCGACGAAAGAATAACTCATCCCTTTCTATTTTTCCTAGGTAATAATAACTCAGGCCTTTTAACATTTGAGGCCTTTTAACATAAGATATATAACTCAGCTACTATGTTAAATAACTCAGTCACATCAGAATATAAAACTCAGTCATATCAGAAATCAAACTCAGTCTTAACAATAATCTAACTCTTACGCATTATATGTCAAAATCACTCGCAACATACAGGAGAACACAACGAGGGCGAATAAGATTTCGACAAAGACGATTTCGGAGAAGACGACCAGGGTTAAAAGTAGGGAAACTACACTGTTGCTTTTATTTAAGAAGATTTGTATATTTATATGTATAATGAAACTCAGACACAACAACAAAAAAACTGGTCTGCAATAAAATCAAATTCAATCGCAACATAAATCAAATAGGGTCGTAACAGAAATGAAACTCAGCCATAACATAAATCAAACTCGTCCACAACAGAATCAAACTTATTCGCAACATATATCAAAGAGAATCAATCGCAACTTACCAGAAATTTCGAGGAGGGTTCGCATTAAGATTTAGACGATGACGATTTCGGAGAAGACGACGAGTGCGATAACTAGGTCACTAAACAGTTTTTTCGAATGAGTTAGAGTGAAATAGTTGAGCGACTGAGAAATTTGATATGTATAATGTATGTTTTATTGACGTGGAATACGGTTTAATGATGTGGAATACGGTTGAGTGACGTGGGTTTGTTTATTATAAATTAATCAAATTAAGAGAAAACTAAGCAAGGGAGTGAATCATAATTTACATGGGTTTCGAAGGCACTCTAGTAATTTTTGAAAGATGTATCGTATTCTAGTTATTATGGAACTTTTCTATGGTATTTGAGCTATTTTCTCTTATATAATCTCCTATTAAAATCATATTTGAAGACATGATTACATTTTGTTTTGTGTGTTTTTGAAAATTATATCAAACTGTATTTTATTTTTCAATAGCCTATCTATATATGAAGTGATAAAAAAATTCGATTGTATCTTCAACTTAGAATTGAAGAGAAAGAAAAGGAAATTCAAAAAAAAGGGATAAATGATGCAAAAAAACAAAACATTATATCTAAATTCCATGAAGTATTTAGACAAAAGTGTAGTTGGGAAAATTTTAAAAACAAGTATATTACTTGTCGGGAGCAGTACACATCTTTCAAAAAATTGACACACGAGACCTAACTTGGTTATGACTCGATTAGATGCATAGACATGAGTAATGATTGGTGGGAAGAACAAATATAGGTATCACTGATTCTTCTCTGTTCTTCTTTGATTGTTCTCTGTCAAAACTATAGTGTAGTTATCTAGTCGCTTAAACATGATAGCTTGAGTGATAACTATAGTGTAGTTATCTTTGACTGCTCTTTGATTGCTTCTGCTTGAATTATCACAATGTCTTATCTCTATTCTTCTTTGATTGTTCTTTGATTGCTTCTGCTTGAATTATCACAATGTCTCATCTCTTTTTTTTATGATGGTTTGGACAACTATTACTTATAGTCTGCAGTTGATTTAGTTGTGGCTTGATGTGACTGAGCTATGATTTTTCAAATATCATTTAGCAGTGTTTGTCAAGTCGATATCTAAACCTTTATTTAACATTCATATAATCTCGTGGTTTTATTGAAAAACAATTGTTATGGTAAAGTAATATACTATTATACAATGTAATAATCTTATTTTTGTGGTAAAATCTGAAGGGGTTTGCATTGTGAAGATTGTATTGAGTAATATAGATCTGTACAGTGAGGGCATATGTGTTGGCAGTATATATAATAGCTTCTAAACCAATCACCGGTTTGATTAGATTTGTTGACAGTGGAGATAGGATGTTGGCTCATGTATATTCTCACTGAATCTTCCCTTGATAGTTGTTGCTTTCTCCTTCCATCAAATGATACCTATGCATTACTTCTTACATCATTTGGTATCTTTAGTTCCAGCTTTGATGATCTGGAAGTATTATGGTATTTTTAGTTCCAACTTTCCATGAATTTTTTGACTTGGTAATATGACTTCATTTTATTAAGATGACTTCTCCGGAAATTGTTCTTAGTTTGATTATATTTAGTTAACTTATACCTCTTTTTGATTTCTTCTTAAATTATCTACTGATTTTATATGTTTAAAATTTAGGAATGCTCGGAACTAGAAAAATAAAGGAAAAAGAAATTGCAAACATGGATTTAATGGAAGAGCTCTATGGTATCGGAGCACTACAAACATGGAGTTTATGTCAAATGCTATCGGAGCACTACAAGTTAAAGGATTCTTTTCACTTTTATCTTGAAGAAAGTGTAGCCATGTTTATAGAGATGGTAGCACAAGTATAACTATGCAGGTCTTAGGCGAGAGATACCAGCATTCTCTAGATACAATGAAAATGAAGTTGGATGAGGTTTTGTGTGTCTTTCGGAAGCTTTCATTAGACATTGTGAAACTAGAGAGAGATGAATTCGCAACAGCTAGTCCAACTTTCATAAATGATAGGACATATTGGCCATATTTTAGAGATTTCATAAGTGCATAAGATGGCACTCATATTCCGGTTCGTCCTCCATCTGAAAATGCATAATCTTTTACTGGCCAAAAAGGAGAAGCAACAATAAATGTGTTTGCTATATGTGATTTATAAATAAAATTCATATATGCATTTGTCGGGGTGCCTGGTAGAGCACATGCTACAAAAGTGTTGGCACATTATGCAACACAAGAGTCTTTCTTCCCGCATCCTCTGAATGGAAAGTACTACCTTGTTTATTTAGGATACCCAACAACGACTGGTTACCTAGGCCCTCATCAAAAAAATTGATATTATCATGATCAGTTTTCTAGAGGAGAAACACCAACAACTACTAGAGAATTGTTCAACCAGAGCATGCAAGTTTACATTCGGTAATAGAACGCGCATTTGGAGTATGGAAAGCAAAATGGAGGATTTAGACCGTGTGCATCCTAAGTGTGAGTTGAAAAGATAGACTAAGATTGTAATTGCGACTATGACACTCCATAATTTTATAAGAGATTCAAATATGTAACATCGTGACTTTATACAATGGGAAACAATGCAAAAATATGAGCATCATGGTGATCAAGTACTAGAAAATGATCACGTTCCATATATACCAATAGGTGATAGAGCAACGGAATCTATACGTGATTTTATCATCGAAGAGATTGCAGGAGAACGTCAACTTCTATATTATTATATGTTTCATTTTGTATTTGTATCTTATCTAAAAATTTTGTTTAAACTTTGTTATGTCCTTTAGATATATTTGAACTTTTTATGTCTTTTTTATATCGTTTCGTCTTTATGTGTTTTGTATGACTTCAGTTTTATTATATGTCCCATTTTTGTTAGTTATTTATTGTTTTTGTTATTATTTTAGATTGTTTAAAAATTCTCAAAATTTTCATTAAACATAAAATTGTTTCAAAATAATTAACAATTAATTTTTTGTAAATTTAATTTGTTAAATAAAGAGTAAAAATATTAACTTCAAAATTAATTTGATAATTTTTTTTAATTACAAACATATTTATAAATTATATAACATTTATTGACATTTGGGATGCTGATCATTTCTGAATTTGTGTTTAGCATCTGGATATAGTATCTAGATATTGTTTCTTACTATTTTTACATATTTCAAAACGAACAAAACTGCATTCCTATGCTATATCTAAATGCTAAATGCAAATTCAGAAACGAACAACATCTGGATATAATATTCATATGCTAAAATCAGATACAGAAATGAACATTATCTTAATACAATATTCAGATTCAATATTTGGATACTGCATCCATATAAAAAATGAACGGAGCTATAGTACATCAACTCTTACATCTCATTGCACTTTTGCTATGGTTTATGTACTTCCTTATACTCACTATTTATGTACTAATTATACTTTTATATCAATCAATTTATCTTCAAAATTGAGTCTCATCGAAACTAATGAATCAACTAATTAAAATTAACCAACGAACAAAGTTTCACTAATATTTGATTTTTCAAAGTCAAATCAGTAAGACTTGATTAAAAATCAAGCTAATATTAAACACTAGAGAAACACAAAATGAAATGATTTCTCACGAACAAAAATTTCAACAACAAAAAATTTTGACTCATCATATAAAATTACATTTCTATGGATATCTTTTTGAATCTATAATATTACCTAACAATTTTGTATAAAATACCATATTGAATAGATTTTATGGAATATGTCACATTGTTGTAGTAGAGTGGTATGAAGGAAATGCCAATAATACCCCTTGTCTATTTTTGGTGGGGCATAAAAAGGAGGAGAGATGATCTTACATTAAATAGTATTAAATATGACAAGATTAGACAAAAAAGTATTACACAATGAGTAATTTTACAAAGGTATAGTTTATAGAAACTATTACATTCTAGTATACATAAAGGTGAAGTATTACATTTTAGTGTATTTATTGCTTTTGATGTACTTCCACTCTCAACAATTATATCACTTTGCCTTAAAAAGAAGGGAGAAAAAAAATGATATTGATGTCTTGGTAAATGTGCAAGATAAAAAGTAATGTTTTATTTTTTATCTTTAATCTTTAAAATTAACTAGTTGATAATATATGTACATATTTTTTTTGAAAAACAAAAATTATACCAAAATTTATATGTTTTGTACTCTAACGTACATTTTTTTAGACACATAACAAAACACAAGATTCATGACGTATGTGTACATGACAATGATGCGTACACGATGATGCGTATCATGCAACATGTATAGTGTCACATACACAATTATTCGTACATGATGTTGTGTACATTATGCTAATTATTAGTTGTACACAATGATAATGCAGTCCATGTAAAATATCGTGTACAATGACCTATAATTTTTAGATGTACACAATGATGATGCAGTCTATGTACAATAACATGTATCATGCAATATGTATATAGCATCACATACACAATGATGTGTACATCATGCTAATTATTAGATGTACTCAATGATACTACAAGTGTATACAATGATAATGCAGTCTATATACAATGTCGTGACATATAATTATTAGATGTGCACAATGATGATGTAATCTATGTACAACGTCGTATATCATGAAACATGTGTATAGCGTCACGTAGACAATGATGTGTACATAATTCTTGTGTACAAAACATTGTGTACATAACGCTATACACGCGCTGCATAAATACACGAGGTTGTACACATACAGACTGAATAATCATTGTGTACACAAAATAACTAGCGTCAGGTACACAAAATGTCGTGTACAAAGATGTCATGAAACTTGTTTTTTTCTGTGTCTAAATTAAACAAAATAAGTATCTATTTATAGAGTATAGAAAGTTGAGAATTTGGTATAATTTTTAGTTTTTTGAATATATATATATATATATATATATATATATATATATATATAT
>OVBE01017881.1:0-10242 GCA_900406425.1 Iberis pinnata
TCTCTAGCTGTGCTT
Source organism: Iberis pinnata (assembly GCA_900406425.1). Lineage (NCBI taxonomy): Eukaryota > Viridiplantae > Streptophyta > Magnoliopsida > Brassicales > Brassicaceae > Iberis > Iberis pinnata. The sequence goes on from OVBE01017881.1 coordinate 16, forward strand.
TTAGGGTTTGGGACTCAGCTCGTAGCCTCGCGGTTTCTTCTTTCTGCTCAAGCATCTGATTCAGCAGGTCTTTCATGGTAGGTTCTGCGGCTTCTGTCTCGGCCGCCGTTTTCTCGTTATTGTCATCTTTGTTCACTAGATCAACGACAAGGTTGTCTAGCGTGTTCTCGGTTGATCTCGTGGTCCTTGCTGGTCTATTCTCTTCATGCAAAAGCAAATTACAAATTTCTTCTAGCAATTGTTCCCCACAGTCGGCGCCAACTGTTGAATCAAGACTTAACAAATAGTTTTAGGTCTTAGATTATGTGGGTCAAAGCTTAGAAGAATTTCATATATCTCTCAAAGATGATTACACAAGTATTTATAAGGTAAATACAAGCATAAAACCCTAATTGCATGGATTTAACCTAATGGGCCACGAGCTGGACGACCCAGCTCGTCAGGTCGGCCCATATAGCTTTCGTCTTCCTAGGCCCTTTCTCTTTGTCACGTCGGCGTCCAGCTGGGCCTTGAGTCGAAATGGGCTTTCAGGGCAGGTGCTAAACCTGGTATCAACAGAACCTCATCGATTGATTGATATGCCTTTGAAAGTTATGCTCTTTTGGATTGTTGGTGATTTGATGTTGGCTCAATTGTGCTATGACTTAATTTGATCTTAAATTCTCTTACTTATGGTGTTGGTATACTATGAAAGCTAGGTATATTTCTCTTTAGTATTCTGTAAAACCGACAAATTCTCTCAGTACGATCCATGTCCTTTCTCTCTCTCCCTTCAGAAAATAAAAAAGGTATAGAAAAATGATTGAAAGCGTGATCAAGAAATTCTTAGTCAATCCCAGAAAAACCGGCTGCTAAAAAAAGAAGGAAAGAAATTACATAAATGCGAAGAAATAAAAAAGAGCAGTAAGAAAAGAAAAGAGAAGTGAGAAAGGGGGAAAAAAGATCAGGATCGAAAGTCGAGTGATGCTCTGTTTGGTATGGGCATTTTGATAGAAGGGGTACTCAAGCGCGTTAATCGATACCCCATAAGTAAGAATGCACCATTTGTATTTGAAAGAATTAATGAGCTGTCTAAGATGATTTGATAGTTTGATTGACTCGGGATTTAGAGTATAATGTATGTTGTTAGTTATGTGGTAGTAAATAGTCTATTTGCAGTGGTTGTCTAGGATTAGGGTCTTTAGTTTTTGATACTTGATTTTGAGGTTTATGAGATTCTGTTAATTCTTATTTGGTCCTTTTAAAACCTCATCTCTAGATTTAATCTTGCTTTACTTGAGGACAAAAAAAGATCTAAGTCTCGGGGAATTGATATTACTTGGTTTTAACGCTTTCTAGTTAGCATTTATGTTTGCTATTAAGCGTTATCCGAGTGTTTTCCTTGCAATTTGGTATCTGTTACAGGTTTCTAGGTGTTTATGTCGTTTTGGAACAAAAGATGGATTTCTGCACGAAATGGATGCAAATTGGTAAATGCAGATGCAAAGTCCAGCAGAAGGATCAAAAGTTTAGCAATGTTTGAAGATGTTCCCGTGGATGTATTGAGCTGAAATTTGGACACAATATAGATGTGTGAGTTAGCTTTCATATGGAGGTGGTTTCAAGTCATTCCATCAGTAAATCAAAAGTTATGGCTATTTTACTGAAGACTGGTCAAGCTGACTCACAGAAGAAGATCGCGCAGAAAATCCCGTGGAATGCCCGATCGATCTATGAAGTGCTTGATCAGGCATTTTCTCCTGAAATTCACGAAATAGTACCCGATCGATCAAAAAAGTGCTTGATCGATCTAATGACCGAGAACTTTTAGAAGATTTCTAAAATTTGCAAAATTGGTCATCAAGGCTATATTTTATTCTATTTTGGTTTTTCTTTTTTTTAGCACTATAAAAACCTCTTAGCTAGGTTTTATTCCAAAAAGCTTTATTCTATTAGAGATTTTACTGAGGGAGAAGAGATTCAAAAACTCTGTATTTGGGAGAAGTTTCTCTAAACCCTTGTTTCAATATCTATTATTGTTTTACAACTATGAGTTCTTCTTTTATATTGATTTGTGTTTACTTTTCAATGTCTGAGTAGTTCTCTAGTTAGGTTTTAGGATTTCCCAGAGAAACCAGGTTTGAATATTAGGGTTTATCATAAAGGATTGAATTTGTTAGGTTCTTAGTCTAGACTTGTTCATAATGCATGAATTATATTAGCTAACTAGTTCATTGATATTAGAATTATAAACGCAAAGAGATTTGGTTTAGAGATCTGATCTAGTCTAGATGAATAAGTGTTCTTGCTTTTGAGAGTATTGTCTTGAATGCTTATGAACAATTAAATCTAAATATTAATGCATGATTGAATTAGTTAGACACGGCGAGAGTTTGTTTCTAATAATTTGAACATATGGTTTAATATTCCGAGAGGAGATTATCCTATTTGTGTCTTTCATGTTGAGAACTATTTTCAAAGTAAAATCCTGCATGTTAACCTTGGCTTTTAAACCTGAATACTTATAAAATTTCCTAATGCCTGACGTTTTCATATTATCGTTTACAACCGCTTTTATTTTATCATTTTGATTCCATTATAACAACTTAATTATTCTATCTTTGCTTGATTTGAAATTAAACTGAATTACGTGCTTTCTGGTCTCTGTGGATTCGATCATTTATTGTATTACATTAAACTGTTCTTTGCAGTGTTGTTTAGGATTTAAATTTTAAGTCTAACATTGATCAAAACTAAATTTACCTCTCTTAGCAACTAAGTATCCTCTTGTTTGTAATCTTGTATATCAAATCTCTTAATTACTTGATCAATATAGTTATTTTGGGAAAATCCAAAAAAAAAATTGAGAACAATCTCGATTGATAAGAGTATTTAGTGCTTGAGTAGGATTTGAGAAAGTCATTCATGATCCTAGAGAATTTCTCACCCTACGGGTGTTTGATGAAATTCTCCAAAGAATATTCTTGTGTGTTAATCAATTCTAACCTACTAGAATAATTATTTATGATGTTTGTTAGGCTATTTTACTTAAATCCATTGCATGCAATTCATTTTGAAATAGGTAAAGGAGACTTGATCTCATTTATTTATGTTTAGTGTAGGTTCTTGATGACGTGAGAGTGCTTTAAGCTTGTTTAATGGTTGTGGCCTAGGATTTATTGCTATCAATTTAAATTTTACGATTGTATTGCTCATATATTGATCATGTTAATCCACTACATATTCATGTTTGATTGATTTATCTCTTAGTATTGCATTGATTTCTTATTTATTCCTTAATTACGTTCAATTGTTTTAGTTTAATGGAGTAACTTAATTTCTTTTGATTGATCTAAATTAGATTAATTGTTCAATAGTTTGTTGGCACATTAGACCTCCCTTTTGAATTGGATACTATTGAACAATTAATCTAGAGAGTTTCTTTATATTCAACTAGGATTAATTTTAAGGATCATCACCCTTATCACCCTCAACGTATAAAATAAAGAGGAATTTCTTGAAACACCAACAAAAAAGTTCAAATTTCAAAATATCCAGCACTCCCAAAATTTCCAAAAATACCACATATTCTCAAATGTTTCAAAAATACCACAAATATAAAAAGTGAATTTGAAGGGTTTATAATTTAAAATTTTGGGTTTGGGTTCACTAAATAGAGTTTAGGATTTAGTTTTGAAGGGGATAGGGTTTTGTTTGGGGGTTTTAGGATTTAAATTTGAAGTTTTAAAGCTATTTCAATTTTGTGGTATTTTTGGAACAAAAACATTTTTTGTGGTATTTTTGGAAAAAATGTGGTATTTTTGAAACTTTTGAGAGTGTATGGTATTTTTGGAATAAACCAAATTTTTGGTGTTATTTTTGAGAATGACACTAAAATATATTAAATTTTTAATTTGATAATTCATTTTTTTATAACTAGAAAATTCTAAATCGAAACTGGTACATCTTTTGGAGAGGAGACCCTTCCCACCGTGAACATCACCAACGACTGCATTTAAACCCATTTAAACCAACTTGGCCAACTCATCGTTGGTTGGTCATTCATTATATTAGAAAATATCAAACTTTTCTACATATAAATATTTTATAAATTCAATATTTGACTTTATAACAAAATAAACACGTAATATTTCACTTATCATATGTGATTTCAGAATTATCTTATAACTATTTCAACTAGTAATATAATATTTATATTATATTATTAATTATTTAATATAGAACTTGAAATACCACTAAAAGATGTTTATATTCCAAAAATATCACACATTCTCAAAAGTTTTAAAAATATCATTAAAGCATTTTTTCAAAAATACCACAAACAAAAGTGAATTTAAAGGGTTGTGAATTTAAATTTTTGGGTTTTGAGTTCACTAAATAGAGTTTAGGGTTTAAGAGATTGTTTTGAGGGCTTAAGTTTGATATTTTAAAACTATTTCAAATTAGTCGTATTTTTGGAGCAAAAATAATTTTGTGGTATTTTTAGAAATTATGTTATTTTAAAAAAAAAATTAAGAATATACGATATTTTTAAAACACACCATTTTGTGGTATTTTTGAGAATGCATTTTAAATATATAATAAGTTTAAAATTTGCATAAAAATACAAGAACACGTTATAATTTGGAACAAAAGATAGTTCCAAAAACATCTGATAATGTAAAATAAATGATTATATTAAATTGATTTTGGAGGGTTTCTAAAAACTCACTCCAATCGTAGTCAAAAGATCGTCATGTAGCCAATAGAGAGTTGAAGACAGCGTTAGTTCATATTCCCCGATCTGTCCATATTTTATCCTTTCATTACCTCTCCACCAACCAACCCTATATTAACCTTCATTAATATTTTTTCCTTGCTTTTTATTTTTATTTTAAATCTCTGTTTGGTCCAAAAATAAATATCTTCTAATCCACATCTGAATGTGTTTTTCTATGTGGCTGTCATAAATTATTGTGTTTATGAGTTAATATTATTACACTAGTGATTAATATAGTGCTGCCACTTTAGTCTATTTTGTTTTAACTTTATTTGCTAAAAGGTGACTTGTGGTAGAAAAATCACTGTTTTATCTTCTTATTTTAAATTTTGCAATTTTATTTATTTGATTCTCTAATTATAGTTACTATTTTATTTTTCTTTTGTTAAGATATGAAGTATACTTTTTAAAAAAAAAAACCCTTTGTTGTGTTGAAACCATAAGATATTGAAGTTTTTCCTTTGGGATTTTTTTCACAAAATATTCTAATGAGATAAAATAATATAATTTAGAGGAATTCCTTGAAACACCATCAAAAGAAGTTCAAATTCCAAAAATATCACACTCTCAAAAATTCCAAAAATACCACACACTCTCAAATTTTTCAAAAATACCACAAACATAAAAAGTAAATTTTAAAGGTTTATAATATAAAATTTTGTATTTGGGTTCACTAAATAGAGTTTATTGTTTAGTTTTGAATGGGATAGAATTTGGTTTTGGGATTTTAGGGTTCAAATTTGAAGTTTTAAAGATATTTCAAATTTGGTGGTATTTTTGAAACAAAAATATTTTTTTGATATTTTTGGAAACAAATGTGGTATTTTTGAAACTTTTGGGAATGTGTGGTATTTTTGGGATAAAACTAGTTTTTGGTGGTATTTTTGAGAATGCCCCTAAAATATATATAGAAAAAATTTGCAAGTGTAACATGAAATAAATAATGTTTCCACAAATAAGTTTTAGTGGTGTCAAAATTTCTGAAAGAAGGTTTGTACTTATTATCTAGAGAGAATGTAATCAAAGGCATTTTTAATTACCTGGTTTAAAGATAATGATTCCTTTTGCTGATGTAGAAGCGTATAGTCCATTGCTGGCCATTTTTTGTTGTATTCTTTTAATTTGATGCATACATGATGTTGATGTATTCCTTTTCCATTAATTATTTTTTTATAAACGCCTTTTCGATTATTATATTTTGATAATTAGGGGTCGAAATCCTTAATATCCTTCTCGATGAGTAATATCGTCAAATAGTCTATTCATTAAGTTTTTTTTAATGGATTTAAAGCGTGACATCATATTAGACTAGAAAAAAAAAATAATTTTATAATTTTACACTTAAATAAAATCGATTAGTGGACTGGACCATCATGATGACTCCTCATTCTCAAATGTAGTAACCACATTTTTCATATATTTTCGTTCTTTTTATCTCAAACACTAATTTTTGTATTAAAAGTATTTTCTGAAAGTTCATGGACAACTAATTCAATAAAATTGAAGTATAAATATATGCTTTTAACTAATATAATTATACAGTTTATAATATGTATATATATGTGAATCTGTGCGGGTAAATTTGTATATTTTATTTCGAAATACATTCTTTATATTTAAAAAATTCAACACAAACACCTCCATCATACAAATACAAAATGATAATTCTTTTTAAAAAGTTTTCTTTTAATTAATACTATATCATAAAAATATTTATAAAAATAACACAAATTTTAGTTTGTTTCTAAACATTAACCCCCAAAATCGAACGCTAATACTTTCAAACCTAAACCATACATTTCAATTAGTGAACTCAATAACAAATGAACTATAAACCTTTTAAATTAATTTTTTATGTTTTTGATATTTTTAAAGAAAACCCATTTTAATTATATTTTTGGAACTTTGTAATATATTTGTCTCAAAACTAGTTTTATTGGTATTTTATAGATATTATCTTATCATATGACAATTTAATAATATATGGGGATTTGTATGTTTTACTGTGAATTTTTAAAAACAAAAATCTCAAGATAACACGAATAATTCCATCGTGCAAGTATAAATTATAATTTGTTTTATGAATTGTGAATGTGGCCTCCTGGGATTGAGCGACACAATAATTCTTATCCAGGATAAGTTTTGTTCATTAGATTGACAATTCAATCAGTACATGTGAACAAATTTTTTTGGAGAGTTTCTGATGGTCTTTGGTTGAATTTAATAATTACTTAACTTATATGAAAGACATCATTGCTCTTAGGGCTGGAAATTCAGGTTAGTTCAGTCCTATCAGTTGAATTTTCAATTAATTCAAACAATTAAAAATCTATCGAAAATAACCAATATAAAAAAGAGAAAAAGATCATTTAAACATTACAGTATCGTGAGATTGCCATATTAAACTTTAAATTTGTTTTTTTCCACAAAACATCGAAATTTATGTTGACTTGACCAAATTAAACTTAAAATAATTCAACCACTAGAACAGTAAACATTTGTAAATTATATCTATCCCCTTTGATTAAAATTCCTAATAAGATTACAGAACCTAATCGCAATAAACTCAGGTGAAAGTTGATATTATTCAGTTTTAATGTTTTATAGTGGGTATTTATACTTGCTATTTGGCATTATCCGAATGTTTTCTTTGTAGTTTTTACATATTTTCAGGATTTTAGGTGTTCATGACGTTTTGGATGCAAATTGGCATATGCATATGCAAAATCCTGCATAAGGGTCAGAAGTTTACCAAATTTTGAAGATGTTCCCACGGATGCACATGAGTTAGCTTTCATATGGAGGTAGTTTGAAGTCAATCCACTGGTGCAATCAAAAGTTATGGCGATTTTATTAAAGACTGGTCAAATTGTCTCGCAAATGAAGCATATGCAATACATGTGAAGAAGGGAGACGAAAAAAGCTTGTTTTCTGTCATCCAATAAATGTTGGAACAATCGTGGACGACATAACTTCGAAAAATGAGAATACACTGAGGTATGTTACAGGAAGTGAACTGGTGACTAAACCGGCGGCTGCGCTAGAGAATTAACTAAGAGCTGAAGATAAAAAAAATTCCAAGGTAAGTTGTAACTCACCTCTAATATGTGAAATTTTTATTCCTCTGTAATTTATGTTCTTTTGATTTAAACAATTTGAATGATCAGTTTGGTGAGATCGATCCGTAGTTGATGCCAAGATGGAGATCAAATGCGTGATCGAGCCAGCTTCGGTGGTGAGATCGATCCGAAATTGAGGCTAAGATGGAGATCGAGCCGGCGCATTACATCATGAGGTCTAGGAAGTGTGGCTCGCTCACGCGATCGAGCCAAAAATTGGCATGGAGATCGAGCCAAGAATTGGCGTGGAGATCGAGCCAAGAATTAGCGTGGAGATCAAGCCAGAAATAGAGAGAGCTCGAGGCGTGATTAGGTTGAACGCAAGGTAATTGAGCCAAGATGGAAGGATGCATGATCGAGGCTGACATTCGGGTTGAGGTCAAGGTAATCGAGGTAAATTTTTGTGGTCGAGGCAAAGAAGCCAAGGTGGTTGAGGTATTGAGATGGAGTTAGGTGGCTCGATCACTTAGCTTTGTGGTGATCGAGCCGTGAAGTTGAGTGGTCGAGCCAAAGGAAAGAATGATCGAGGTGAGAAGAAATTTGGTGGTCGACGTGAGGCTACTTGGTGATCGAGGCAGTTTCAGGTTCTGCACCTTTTTTCAGATTCTGCACCTTTTTTCAGATTCTGCACCTTTTTTCAGGTTCTGCACCCTTCTTCAGGTTCTGCACCAGCGTTCCTGCATCCTTTTTCTTCTTCTTTTCCAAATTTGCACTTATGTTCTAAAACTCCTGAAAGTCCTGAAAAATCTCCAAAATGCATATGTATGCAAGTGCTAATGCAAAACTTCCTGAAAATCACAAACTTGCCAATAATAACTAGAAATGCAACATATGAACAACTAAAGACCTAAAAATTGATGCTAAATGACTTCTAAAAACCATGAAAATACAAAGACACCATACACGTAAACTTGGCACTGGTTTTTCTCACATGGGAATATCTTCCAACAAGTTTTGAAGCCATTTGATAGTAGGATTTTTTTAGTCCTGAGGTATCAATTCCCCATCATTGTAGTATAGATGAGGTGTCAATCCAAATGGGTGTGCACTAGCAATCAAGATAGCAATGGATGCTTCTAAGTCAAGCTAAACAGTAAAATGGGTGGTTTACTAACAGGTCCTAAGTGAAGTGAAACATGCTCGAAGTAAAAAGCATAACAGAACTATATGCATAAAAGGGTAAAATGCTAAAGAGTAAAAACAGAGGAAAAAGCAGAGAAGATGAAAGTGCAATCAAGTGTGAAGCAGTTCCTAAGGACTAAAGGTAATCAACCAGAGATCTATCCCAACCTACCTAAGCACCTAACATACCTCAAACAACAATGAGTTATCCCTATACGAAAGGTTCATACGTAACCAAGTCCAATCCCTTGATAAATGGAATCAACCTAAGAAATCACCAGACCTAACTCCCGTTAACGGTACACTACCTTGAAGACATTAGAAGTAACCTAACAAAGCCAAAAAGTCCCCTAGTCATCCAACCCCTTAGGATGAGGTGCATATCCTAAGCATCTAAGACGTTGCGTAAGGATAGGTTAAAATCTGAAATCACCATGATCAGACATTCCATTGAACGTTTTTCAGACGCTGGAATGTCCAAGATCAGATTTCAATTGGCGTGAAAAAACCAGCATTAAGCACAATGAAACAAAAAGGATGTATATTCAAACAAGCTTAGGTGCCTAAGATGAGATTAGGACATCAATGATAGTAAGGTTTTTTACGTGTCAATTCCTATTATACTATCATTGTCATTGTAGTAAATAGGTTATCAATCCAAATGGGCGTAGACATTAACCACTCTAGATGCAATGGATGCTACTAATTCAAGTCAAGTATTGAAAATTGGTTTTTCTAACAATTCCTAAGCAAATGAGCAAAACATACCGGAAGTAAATAAGAACAAGTGAATTAACATGCGCAAACGAAAACTAAAGAAAGAAAGTAAGTGAAATGAAAACAGGAAACGAAATAAAGGCAAATGCAATCAAAGTGGAAACGGATCCTGAGGACAAAGGTTATCGACTGGTGATTGATCCTGACTCTCCTAAATGCCTAACATACCTCAATCAATGAGCTATTCCCTAGACAGCAGATTCAATAGCAACCAAGTTCAATCTCTTGATAAATNCCAAAATGCACCCTAAACATCTAATCTCTTAGGCTAGGATATGCAAACCTCTGAAATCACTACGTTCAGGCATTCCATCATACACCTTTTGAGTGCGGGAATGCCCAAGTTCAGATTTCAGTTGATCAGAAAGAAATTAGCATGAAGCACGGTGAAATAGAAGGGAACTATCAACAATCAACTTAGGCACAAAGGGGAAAAACAGGATTTCAACA
>OVBE01017883.1:0-10240 GCA_900406425.1 Iberis pinnata
TAAGTCTGGGAGAGTTGATATTACTCGGTTTTAATGCATAATAGTGGGAATTTATGTTTTCAAGTGTCTAGGTGTTCGGGTCGTGTTGGAGCAAAACGATACATTTCAGGATATTTCGGAAGATTTCAGAAATTGCAAACAGAAGTGCATGATCGGGCAAGCATTGGATCGATCGAGCACATGTATTACAAGATGCATGATCGGGCAACATAGTGGCTCGATCGGGCATAAGTCCCTGGAAAAATCCAGAGATCAAGATCGATCGGGCAAAGAAGAAAGGATCGGGCTATTTTACGAAATGCTCGATCGGGCAACCATGTGCCCGATCGAGCACATCCCCCGAGAAGAAATTGAAGTTTTCAAAATTTGCAATCAAGTCCTCAAGCCTATCCCAATTTCCTTATTTTAGTTTATTTTACTTTTTAGTCTATAAATACATTGTGTTTTAGGGTTTTTAGAACCAAGCTTTATTTTGATCGCTGAGAAAATTACTGAGGGAGAGGAGATTCAACCTGTATTTGGAGAAGATTTCCGAACCCTTATTATATATCTATTCTATTTCTACTATGTGTTCTATAATGATATTGATTTGTGATTGCATGTCAATGTCTAAGTAGTTTACTAGTTAGGTTTTCCCATGGAAATCAGGGTTTGATTGTTAGATTTGTCATAAGGGGATAATAACTGTTAGGTTCTTAATTTATACTTGTTACTAATGCATAAATTAGAGTAGCTAACTAGTTCATTGATATTAGACTGATAAACACAAAGAGATTTGGTTTAGAAGTTGGATCTAGTCTAGATGAATAAGTGATTTTTCTTGCGAGAGTATTGTCTTAATTGCTTATGAACAATTGAATATGAACTGTATTGCATGATCTATTATTTAAAAGACAGCGAGAGTTTGTCTCTGATAATTTGAGCATAGGGTTTAGTACTCCGAGAGGAGGTTATTCCATTTTTGTCTTTCATGTTGAGAACTATTTTCTTTCAAAGAAAATCCATGAATGATAAATGATTTCTTGTGGTTTCCCTGATGCCTGACGCCTTTATTTCATAGTTTTAAACCGTTTTCTATTTACCGTTTTAATTCGTTTACAAACAATCTTTATTATTTCCGCTTTAGCTTCGATACCTTATACTTTGCTACATTGAACTGTTCTCTGCAGTAATAGTTTAGGATTAAATTCTAGACCTATCAAGTACTTCATTAAAATCTCCACAAAGAAGCCAAGGTGCAGATCTAGTTACACTGATTCGTTGAAGTTTTTCCCAAAGATATGCCTTTGACTTCGAATCGGGTTACTATATAAAAAAAGATATAAAAGGAAATACCATTTTTATTAATATGACAATCCATAATTCTTTCACTTAGGAAAGAAAATGTTACATATGCATCTGAATCCCAAAGCAAAGCCAACCCCCCCTCCCCCACTAAGGTCGATAGGCGATACACATTTAGTATTTACATAATCTAATTGAGAAGCAATGTCCCGAACAACATTATCATTGTTCTTGGTCAAAATGAGAAAGAGAAGAGCCAAATAATAAATTTTCTTTATCTCTTTTAGGCGTCAAACTACTAGAGTCCCTGTCAAGCTTTGACAGTTCCAAAATGAGATACTCATTGAGCTACTAGATGCAGTGTTGTTGTTGGCTGGTGCAAAAATACACCCAGATCTTGTTTTCAATGGCTTCGGCCCTCTGTCTCTTGTGGAAGTATGATTGTTGTTGGTGATCATCATTGTTAGTAACTCTTCTATATTTTCTTAGGACATAGTCGGGTCGAGAGGGTCCAACCTCACCAGTAGCCTTGTGTTGTTTATTCATGCCAGATGATGGTGATGAGTCATCATTCATAGAGGAGGAATGCGCCCATGAAAGGGGATTGTTGTCTTCATGGGGGTCATGGGAATCGTCACCATCATTGTTGTTATCATCATCATCATCATGAGGCAAGAGAGGAGGTGAATTTTGGCTATATGTACAAGTGGAAACGTCGTGACTGAGCAGAACACATGAGTAGCAAAAGTTACGAAGTTTTTTATATTGAAATTTGAGAGTCACCACTTCACCACCAAAATGGAATTGCATCTGGAACCGCAATGGGTCTGTTATCTGCCAGAGAATGAGAACTCGCACATAATTCACCAGATGGTCGCCCTCACCTATAAAATCAGTATCTAAAAACAATCTCAGTTTCATTCTGATTTCAGTAACAATGGAAGAGGTAAGAAATTGGAGAAGGATTCCCCTGATTTGGATCCAAAAAGGAATGAATTGCAAATCCTCAATAGAAGTGGCTGGAGACCATCTTTGTAAGACAACCATCTTTGAATTTACATGCTTTTATTTGAAAAAGAGTGAGGGGTGGAATTAAAAAAAAGGCAAGATAGAGATAATGTGTGCATATTGTTTTTGAAAAATTAATATTATTTTGACTTGATTAGTTTCCTAATTACCCAAGTTGTATTGGATAACCAACAAATTCTCCCTATAATTAATGATGTTTTTTAATTGAAAATGGAAAAAATAGAAGAAATTATTGAATATACCATATTCCATCAACTTGATGGGAAATACCATACTCATCAATTGAGGAATGACCATTTAGTCCCTCTATTCTCTCTCTCTCTCTTCCCAGATCCGCATCCTCTCTCTCTCTCTCTCTCTCTCTCTCTCTCTCTCTCTCTCACCTCTCTTCTTCTATTTCTTTCTACAAATCACTTAGAATTTTGGAAGAGAGGAAAGATAAGAAACTTTAAAATTTTCAACAGATTCTGTCAATGCTTAATCTGTTCAAAATTTGGTAGGCTGAGGTTATGTCTACAACAAGTCGGGTGAATGGAACCATAACTACCAACTTGTCCACTAATAATGCAAGTCACATGGACACTAACTCTATTGTTGCATTTTTTACTTTATTTTTTTGTATAAGCCACTAATTCTCAACTTTTCTCTCCACCTATCCCATGTCTCACAAGTCCATTGGCAATAAAGAAGACGTCCCAAAGCAAAACATGTCCACTGAGGGTGCAATCTTAGCGTTTGATACGAATGAATATGTACCAAAAATGAAATACATTATGTGATTTTATAACAATATTTTATTTTTAACACGTCTCCGCACATTAACATAACCACGACGTCTATAATATGTACTTTTATAAGACAATGCTCATTAACATAATGTTGTCCATCATATAACAATTTTTTCATACAAAGTAAAATGATGAATGTCTGCGGACAACTTATCCATGGACGAAAAAAGGTAGGAAAAAGAATAAAATATTCATGGACGATTAAATGTAGACAGAAATATCATGGATGACCAAAACGTGGTGGGCAGCGTAATTTAAGAAGACGTCTTATAAGAAAAGTGGTTATTTTTTTAAAAAAAATGTGAGCTTCATAACACTATTTCGGTGGACGAGATTGTTTGAATGTGTGGAACATATGCTTTTTTAGTTAGTGGACAGGATGACAATGACACAATGAGTATAGACGAGTTATGGAGAGAAGAACATGTTGACAAGAGTGTGGACCAGGGTGTTAAACATGGTTTTATAGACAATGGTGTTTTGGTTGGACCATGCAAAACAACCGCAAGTGGTTCTAGTGGTGGATAGGAGTGTGTAGACAATGGTGGACAAGTATTAATATAACAGTGGTGTCCATTCAAGATCACCAACAAACATACACTAAATCAGTGCCCGTTCAAAAAATCTAAAACGACATACACAAGTGATCCATCAATTTACACTAAATTGGTCCACCCGAGCTCAGCATTAAAGAGTATTAAATGCTCTTTTCCACAATCCTATCATCATTAAAGAGCATTAATGTTATTTCTTTCATTATAAAAAGAAGAATATTTTGGTCTTTTTCACCGTACCACAAGTACCAGAACTATGATATTTTCTATAACACATACACCACATGGTATTTTCAATATAAAAAAAAAAATGAAAATAGGGTAGTTTTGGTAAAATTTCCAAAATTAAATCAAATTATGTTTTTTTTGTTCATAAACTTTAAACATCAATTTGATATGAAATAGAGGGAGGGTGTACAAACTATGTAGCATGTGAAATCATTGTTGTTATTTGGGTTTATAGCTCAATTTCTAGTTTTGATTGTATGCTACTATCTACTACCTACTGATATTTTCTTCGTATTGAAACTTGAGGTTGCAAATATTGGACCAAGAAGCGTTCCCCAGATTACATGAACCTACAACTCTGTTTTTCTCTTCTGTTTTTGTTTGTGTTTTTGGGACATCTAAAGTTGAACACATAAGATGTTCCCTTATGACAATCTTCGATTGTTTCTCAACCTAAAATTAAGCAAATAAATATATTAAAAAGCGATCCATGACGAGTCACTGCTGCAAAGAAGTCGCCTTTAGATTGTGAGCTAATTCGTGAGAGTTTAGCTTCTCGTTCATCACTCTGAATTTCTCTTTTATCCTCTTTATCTGTCCCAAACATTATCAAAATACTTGATTATATATACAGAGAGAGAGACTGTGTGTGTTTGAATGGCAAACCAAAAGGAAACATGTATGGATCATAAAGTTAAATGTTTGAGTTTGATTTACCCTTCTCAGCTCGATCTCTGTGCTCCGTTTATTTTGATCAAGTGATTGCCTGAGATTTGTGATGTCGAAAATACTATCGAGGTCGTCTTCAAATGCGTTTTCCAACTCTTCCCGGAGAAGAGCAGGTAACTTATCGACGATCGGCATCAGAAGAAAACAATTGAACTTCACAGAAACAAGAGAGGGAACATAAACAGACACCTTAGAAGTAAAGTCAATATAAAAAATAAGAGCACGAGTATAACTAAAGTAGGAGCAAACCTTTAGCTCAGCAGAGGCTAGAAAGTATTCTCGTATGCCCTGGAATATTTGTTGGACTAGTGCATAGACAATTCTCTCGGAAGAAGGAGCAAGCTTGCGGTTCCAAAGCGTGTTATCTAGAAGATCAGCCAACCGCATTTCTGTTGTCTGAATACTCGAACCTGAATCGATGTTTGATGCAAGATGGCTTAGCTTTACATCTGATCTTGACTTTGTGTCTGTTGTTGTGCTGCCAGGTGCTTCTCCCGAAAGACTAAACCCTATGGGATTACCTGATGTTGTAAGTTGCTCTGTTCCTCCAAACGAGTCCAAGAATTGACGTAGACCAGCTCGGTTCTGCATAACATTGTGAAGATAAATCTATTGTATTAGAAAATTATCGAATACAGACAAGTTATCAAGTATTCTCAGTGAGGAAAGTTCTAATTATAGTAGAAATGGATCGGCAAAGCCTTAACAGCGACCTTGTTGTGAAGAGACCATGTAACATAGCGAGTCGTACTTGCTAAATCCTCCATACATCTGCAATCAATATAGAACCCAAAAGAAGATAAATCACTGAAGCTCCCCAGAAAGCAGGTAGGTGTCACTGGAAAACTATTTTTTATGATCATTAATAATAGACAAGGGCCATGAGTTGGAAACAGATTTACTTGTCACGACATGATTTTTCAGTGGACTCCACAAAGCTGTTGAAAGCTGATGCAACCCGCTTGAGAAATACCTCATGCCCACTTAAGTATTCACCTTCTTTCTATTCAAACTCAAAACATACATCAAGCTATTTTCTGGGAAGGGAAAATGAGTAGCCTACCATCAAACCAAATAAAACAGTGCTTACCTGAAGAAGATATACAGAAATTGGAAGCAATCTCTTGAGAATGTGTAGAAGCCTCGCCCCTAACTAAACCAGCACAAAGCAAACGGAAGTGAGAATTGGAAAATACCATCTGTATGGAAAGATAAACATGTGACTAACAAAATTTCATATGAAAGTTTCTCCAAACACAGTTTCTGAAAACAGAACATCCTAGCAAATCAGAAAGTTAAGAGCAGTATGATATTAAAATGTATTATTAGAACTAAATTAATTAGTAAGATTGCTTTCCATCCTTCACAAACGAAGAGGAAAATTGTAGACATATTTGTGTCACCTGATGAAGGAAAGGTTCAAATGTGTCACGAGCCTTTGCAACTGCTATAACACAAGCTGTTCTACAAGAGCAAGTAAGAGGAAAGAGAATAAGAAGTCGCATAGTAAAGATGACAAACATTGCAAGTCACTTTAGAATACTGAAAATGAATCTGAGATGATAATAAGATTCAGAACTGTGTTGTAACTCAGTCGATGCTATGACACCTGGAATAGTTTGTTCCATCATGAATATCCTCAACTCCACATGCATTTACAATTTCCTCCCGCGTTATTGGAGGACATTTGATAGCACCAACTAGAAAACGGAACTCAGCCATGGCACGGTGATACTGTGCACCCCCATAAAGACGCATCCCTGCATTCTGTAAACAAAAAGAGATCTAGATATGCTTTAAAATTTGTAGTGTTAAATGGACTATCTCTTTCTTTGTCCGCTAAATATTATTATTTGGTACATATGTTTCATGCAGTCAAAAATATCTACGATCATACTAATCCATGTTTAAAGACAAGACAAATTTTTTGAGGACAGCGCCCAGACTGCTTTGCAAAGAAATCAGTTTTCTGATGCTTACTGGAATTAGCTTATTTGGGAACTGGAGACCATCCGTACCAACAAAAGCTCCTCCTTGCGTTCTTTCATCTTGCAATGTCTCGCCTGAAAAAAATCATATGATAAATTATTAACTTTCAAAGAACCCAACATAACGAGAATGTCTTCTGCAAGTAAACAAATTAGCATGACCAAATGATTGATTGATTAGTAATTTAGTATACATCATTCCATGTTTAATCATCACAGTCTGTTGACCAGGTCAAACAGAAATATGCATATAACTAAACTGATGTTGCAAAAGTCCAATTCAACAACATCTATAAACAAGAAAGATTATTGCCAAAGAGAGAACAGAGCAGTAACATTACCAAATTTATCTGGAGGGGCCACAACTGTTCCTTTCAATAACAGCGATAACTGGTCAAGGAAATTAAAACAAAACAGGTGAGAAAATCCAACTCGGATCAATACAAACAAAAGTACTTCGTATGAACAATCAGATAATCCGTGCGGACTAGCAAGTTCAAAGTCTTCAGGGTATTAAACACGACAAAGTTCAAGTCATTCAAAACTAGTAGCAAGTCCCCGATGTCGTTAATGCTAAAAAGATTCTATCAACAGTAAATAAACAACACCGGAGTAGAATACCAAGTGCACTGACTGTACATATACAAAACTATTATTCCATGAGTTCAGGCACAAATGAAAACACATTGAAGGCATATATAAAATCTTAAAATCAAACTGCTCCAGAGAGACCTTAGTTAAGAAGAGATCATGGAAAGTCCTGCCTTTTTCTTTGAGTTTTGCTTCATCTAAGGAGCTGCATTGAATTCAAAAATGAGTTTTATCTTCTTAAATCAGAAGAGAAAAACTAAACTGGCTAAAACCAATTAGACATTATCAGACAGAACAAGTTGTAACCTAAGTTCCTTGGTAATGGTATCCAGCTTTTTGGTTGTATTGCGGTACTCCTTTCCTAAAAATGGAATGATCAATGGAACACTCTCTTTGTACCTGGAAAGAGAACAGCATAAAGAGTTAAAGACTATAACGAAAATGTAAACTATAGAGGAAACAAAGGCTGGAAAATCACTGAGTTAAAAAAACATACAATTATACCTTTTCCAGAGCAGTTCTTCCAGAAACAATCTCAGTTTACTGATGCCAATTCTCTTCTTTTCTTGCTTTGTCAGCAAACGGCCCAACTTCTTCTCCAAAGATGCAATATCTTCAACTTCTCTAAGTGAGACAGCCTACAATAAAAAAAAAAAATTAGAGTTTAGAATCCATGAAAAGATCTAGGAATTAAATGACAGAGTATAGACCTGTTTAAACTCGTCATTAGACTTATATACTGAATCCTGTCCATAGCCAACTCTTCCGGAAGGCACAGACGTGAAAAAAGGGGAATCCCCTAATAAGGAGCTGTCAAGTACGCTTGCAGGAGGTGAGAGGAAAACTTCAACGTCAGATGAACATGAGAACTGAGGGATTTTGGTGTCAAGCTTTGTGGAAACAACAATTGTCCTAGAAAGCTCAGGATCAACCTACATGGACAATAAAAAAAAACTTAAAGATAAAACAAAAACAAGTTTAGAGCAATGGAGTTAATGTTAAGTTTCATACTTGCATCACTATCCTTCGAGTAGTTGCAATGCTCCAATCACTGCTATCTTCAAGGCATAAAATGATAAACTCCTTGTGTTGCATCTTTGCTCGGACTAGAGCTTCAACAGCTCGTGCTTGAACCTACAAAAAAGAACATGTAATCAGTCTTAAATAAAAAAAACATTAAATCAGCAACGGGAATTTGCTGAACGCCATAGAAAAAGAACCTGTAGTGCTCGGTTCTTCAGTCCTGGTGCAGGAGCTATGAGTCCAGGTGTATCGATGATGGTCAGATTAGGACAGTACTTATACTGTACTTTCACAATTATCTCCTTCGCAGAAAATGGGCATGGCTCTTGTTCCAGCCTCATATTTTCGGCTTCAATATATGCCTAAGTCCAAATCATATCAAAGTATTAGTCTCTTCTCAACATCTGTTAAAATTCTCTCAGAATTCGGCAGAAACCAGCAATCTGAAGGAGCAGAAGTAACAAGGGGTGAAGCAAACACCTGAATTTGCGAGAGAGATTTTGGGAGAGAAACGGAGGGATCATCATCGGATCCGAGATGGCAGAGAGGCAATTGGCACTGAGGATCGTACTTCATGTGAAGAGTGATCGGACGGCGAGTCTTAGTTCCGCCACCGACGTGGTTAAACTGAAACCCCATGAGAGCTTCCACGAGCGCGCTCTTACCGTCCGTCTGCTGTCCGACCACAAGAACCGCCGGTGCCTCGAAAGGAGTCTCCAATTCCTGCGCCAAGGCGTGTAACTCGTTGTAAGCTTCGTAAATACTCCACCGCTCCTCCGCCGCAAATTCACCATCATTCTCTGTCATTGCCTCAACCGTCACAGATTTTGGCGCTCCCACATCCGACATCGCGCCTTCGAAGATGAGCAGAGAAAGAGTGTTTACTAGTCTCTTTTTATTCCTCGCCGTTCCTTTCCGCCTTTGAAATTAGCTGATACGCTTTTTTCAATTTAAATTTTCTTCTTTTGACACATTTTCATTTGCTGACAAAAAAAATACACATTTTTATATCAAACCCACACGCGCATCGTAGCGCGTTGAATAAACGCTGGAATAAATCTCCGTTAAATAACAGGAAAAGAGCGTCTGAGGATATAAATATGAGGACTCTTATTCTTTTCTTTTTTTTTTTTTTTTTTTCAAAANTCAAAAGAGGAGGACTCTTATTCTTCTTGTTCTTTTCATTTACCAATAATATATCAAAATATTAGTTAAGGAAAATATCTTGTAGCGGCGATAGCGAAAACCCTAAGGCGACAGCGGCGATAGCGACGATTGGCGGCGTGAACCTCGGTGACGGCGTTGAAGACCTTGGCGTTTGACGGCGACGATTCTCCGATCCGGCGTGCTTTCTCCCAAGGTGCTTTGTCCACGACGATTCTCTGATCCGGTGACCAAGATTCCTTTTCGGCGTAATCTTTCGGCGTGTAAACCGCGTCGATCACCTACGCCAATCTCACCAGCCTGCAGATCTGCATCAATCTCCTATCACGACGATTTCACCAACCTGCAGATCTTCATCAACCTCCCACGACGATAAACCTGCAGATCTTCATCACGGCGTGATTGCCGATATTCATCAGTCTACGCCGATCAACCTGCGCCGGTAATTTTGGAGTTGATTACACTTCTGATCATCTTTGTGATCTCCAACAGACAAAAATCAGATCATCTTTGTGATCGATATTAAATTTGTTTGTGGCATAGAGATCATCCTTGTGATTAATACGCTACAAACTGAGAATCAATATATACGCCGATCATCTTTCTTTGATCGGTGATATCTTTTAGAAAAAGGCAGTTTTAATATTGTCTTTGAACGTTACTAACAAGAATAACGGTATTAACAAAATGCGTTCTCACAAAGGGAAAGACATTCTTCATGAAGATGATGATGAACCCATCTTGTTGCCAGATCTAGCAGATGAGAACTTAATCCAGGAATACGGCTTGTCTCTTATTGGCAAGATCCTAAATCTGAAAAAACAAAATGTAGATCGTCTCATTGTGGCCATGCCTGAACAAT
>OVBE01017884.1:0-10240 GCA_900406425.1 Iberis pinnata
CTCCGATGTGGTTAGTGATAACCCATGTTCAGGAGCACCATCGTAGGCCTCTTGACAGGATTGTCGTCAAGGTCTTCAGGAGCACCGCTGCAAGTCTCTTGACATGATCGTCGTCAAGACCTTCAGGAGTGCTGTCACCGGTCTCCTAACATGATCGTCGTTAAAACCTTTCAGGAACACCACCGTCAGACTCCATTTTAAATTTAACTTGGAGTGGGCCGCATTGGCCCGTTCTTCTCTTCTTTGTGTTATGGGATTTATCACGGTCCATGACCAAGACTGAGAACCGACCACGAACCTACCTGAGCCCAGAAAATTGACTCGAGACCAATTTGACTCCCACAGAAGCCTACCTCAATAATGAGATTTTGGAATTAATAAGAACTATAATGATATGTACATTAGGCTGGGTTTGTGCAATTTATTTTCTATATAAATAATTTCATATATTATATAGGCAAACAATATAATTCGTAAATATATTTTAACATCATGAGTTTTGGTACCGGTATGTATTTACTCATGTGACAAAAAATAATTTTGTTTTAACTACATCATAAATATAATGGATGTGTAGTACATTTATGTAATTACTCGTGACTAAAAATAGATTTTGAACTATAGTATAATTATGAAAATATATAACTTTAATTATATAATTAAAAGAAAATATTAAGTTGGTACCAAAATATTTTTCATTTTTTAAGTATATATCTCATCATATTTGGAAATATCTTTAATAAAATTTGACTGTATCTGGCATAATATATATATATATATATATTTCATTATTTCATTTTTAAATTTCAATAACTTATCTCATATAATATTTCCAAGAAAATATTTTGTTTTAACAATATCATAAATATAACATTTATGTAATTATTTATGTGACTAAAAATAGTATTTTAATTATATCATAAATACGAAAAATATAACTTTAGTTACCAAAACACTTTTCATTTTTTAGATATATATCTCATCATTTTTGGAAATATAATTAATGTAGTTTGACTGTATTTTTTAAATTTCATATATAAATACATTGATAATGTCATTTTTATCTTTCAATTACTATCCAGCATATAATATTTCTAACAAAATATTGTTATACAGAAATAAGAGCCAATACAAGGTATTCGTTGTTAAATGCAGGTGATAGACGTTTCTCATCCTAGAAGTATGATGAATACCAGTATAGTTCTTATCAATTCTAAAATCTAAGTATTAAGGTAAGCTTTACGTGACTTTATCTCGTAGCAAGCGTTCACACCACTTCATATCCACCTCGAACGAGATCTTCTGCCTATGCGACCGCTTTTTGATTATTGAAGATGCTAAGGCTTGAATCTTTTCCTCAATGTACATGAGGCACATTTCATCAATTTCATAATATTCTACGTTTTACAAATTTCACTAGTAGTTTTGTAATGCTCTAGCCTATACTTGAAAAAATTAAAATTAAATTAGTAATAATAATTAATTTTGATAATCATGGTTATAATAACAATTTAGAAGAATAAAATACTTAGAGATAGAAATTAAGTGCATTTAAAATGAGAATTTTGTTTAGACCATAAGTTTCTCACCTTGGAAAGGATCAACGTAAATTCATTTCTAGGAGTTTTTTCACACAAAAATTCGTAGAACTGAATCTACCATTGATTCTTTCCAATGTAATAAACTTCAATAACATAATTTACCTTGAAGAAGGGTCTGCAACATACTTATCATTTAAAATGTTTTTTTATTTATGTTGATAATTATCTCTTCCTCTACACTTTATAACAATGATTATTAAAATAAATTATTATTACTAGTTTTATTTTAAATTTTTTCATGTATAGGCTAAGAGGATTATAAAACTGCTAATGAAATATTTGGTACGTTGAATATTATGAAAATGATGAAATGTGCCTCATGTACACTTAGGAAAAGAAACTAGTCTTACCATCTTCACTTTTCAAAGAAGTGGCTGTATAGGCAGAATATCTCGATTGAGGTGGATATGGAGTGGTGCGAAGGATCAAGTGATATAAAATCACGTGAGCCTACCTCAATATTGAGATTTTAGAAATAACAAGAACTATAATGATATGTATATTAGGTTGTGTTTGTGCGATTTACTTTTTAATTAAATCTATTCATATTTTATATAAACAAACAATATAATTTGTAAAAAGAGTGTAATAGCATAAGATGTTGTTAATGGTATGTAGTGCATTTATATAATTACTCATGTGACTAAAAATATGTTGGTTTTAACTATATTATATATATGAGAATAAATTTATAACCTTAATATCATAATTCAAAGAAACATTGAGTTGATACCAAAATACTTCTTAATTTTTAGGTATATGTCCTCATCTTTAAAAATATAATTAATTTTGTTTGACAGTATTTTGCAGGATTTATCTATAAATACTTTATTATTAATGTAAATTTTTAATCTTTGAGCTACTTATCTAACTTATATAATTTCCAAACAAAACAAGTTATGATGGAAAGCGCAAGAACCAATATAAGGTGTTCGTTGTGAAATGCAAGTTATAAAAGGTTTACAACTTGGAAATAATTAGCATAGATTCATTTGTAGGAGTTTTTCTCACATACAAACTCCTACAATTAGATCACCATTGACCTTTCAAAGATGAGAAACTTCAATCACTTACATTTACCTTTAAGAAGGATTTGCGGCATATTTCCCATTTGCATGTCTTGGGGGGCAATGCATGAATTTGCTGGGGAACCAGAGAAAAAACCAAACATACATAGAATGAAAATTTGATTCATGATTTAGTTCATGAAGATGATGTTGATCATATCATCTTCTTTAAATTTTTGAAACATCAACAGCGAGACTCCATGGGATGGCACTATAAAGTTATATGGCATATATACAGCAAAATCTTGTTTTTCAGTTATAACTCACCTACACGAATCTCTTGCATTATCACTCTTCCACATGAAAGCATTCTAGCTAAGTACAATATTTAGAAAAGCAACATAACTCCAAAATTAAATATATTTTTATAGTGGTCAATCTTTAGAAACCTACCAATAGGGACATAGTTACGACATCGATGCTTTGGAGTTTGTGGTTTATGCCCAAACTTTTCACAAGAAAAAACACCATATCATGTCTTCTTATACCTGCATACAACCCTAATTTAGAATAGTGTGTACATACCAAACATTATATTTACGGGTCTCGATATCACATTGGATACAAAGTTATCGGTGATTCTAAATCATTTGCACCAGGGTACGTATCATAATCAATCGTATTACATACCAATATGTATCAATTGGTAGCTATGGCAATGACGTAATACATTAATTTTTCAACTAAAAACTGGCGATGGGAAATTGTGTTAACCATTGCAAACGCGAAGCTGGAGAATGGGACACATGCTGGTTTCAAGATGCGCATGGACCTAATAACAAACTTTCGAGACAATTTTTTCTCTATAGATGGCATTAACCTTTATAAGGTTGGATCAAATGAAATTATGATGTCATCTATATCAACCATTACACACCAATTCCAACCATTACAAGAAATATGAATAAGGGAAACATTAAATAAAAGAAGAGAAGGACGAAGGAAGTCGAGGAAATGAAGCCAATTTTCGAAAGCTGGCTACAACTTGGTGATTGGATTATGGAGAAAGTTTTGCATAATCTAATTCGAATATGCTATTGTTTTTGATGCAACTCTATATGACTCACATTAAAGTTTCCAACGTTGTACAAAGTGGTGAGATGCTCCGCCTAATTGACTTGACCCCCCACCCCCCCCCCCCCNGTTTAGTGTTGGATGAAGAATAACTTGGGCCTTCTCCCAAGAAGCCTTGTCAGACAAAACCAAGCTTACAATTTCTATCGGATCTACAAAGACCTTAAAATACATTTTTATTTCTTAATTTCCATAGGGACCATAGAATCAAAAGATAGCAAGCTAAGATTTGACCATCTGGACGCGACTTTTGTTGCCAAAATAAATAATTCAAATTTTTCATAATAGTGTCCACGAGAAAATCTTCTTTCTCCACTAAGACGTCATAAATCTCCCAAGTTCTATAAGAGGTAAGACATTCTAAAAAATTCATAATTGATGGCTTCCTTGACTGTATTGCATCTCTCACAAACATTCTCACATTTGATCCCACGATGATTCAAACCGTCAGTAACCGAAACAGACCTCATGTAAATTAGCCACAATAAATGCTTAATTTTGGTTGTTCTAGTGTTTGCCAAGATTGAGTCGGAAGAGCCATACAAATCGGTCCATAGAAAATAATTTTTTATAGATTTTTTGATAACTAATATCTTGATTTTACCATATATCTACCATATTATGTATAATGCCACGAAGGCTATCTAGTCTAGTCTCTTGGCTGATATACATGCCACCAAACATCTTTAAGATCAAGAGGCTCTAAAAAAAGTATTATCAATGTTTCAGTGTATGGAACAATAAACCGATTTACTCTAAGATCAGGGTACATGTGTCTCCCCCTACCACACGCATAACAAGGTCTCATATCAGCAATCCAACTGTCTTGCCAAACAGATATATCAACACCCAAGCCAATTCCTAACTTTATGTTATTCTATAGCTACTCATGCGAGGGAGAAATTATTCTTCCATATGAAATATTGTAATATGCTTTTCTAGCATTTCAAGGCGATATATTCTTAATGTATCTTCTTTTCATTATTTGTATATCTTTCTTTGCATCATTTTTTATTTCATCTACAGTTTAACCGATTAAAGATAGATAACAAAATATAGGTCAAACAAATGCATACAAGATAAATCTAAAGGTGGCCAAACATAGAAAAATCTCTATAAACATAAACCAAAAACAAATATATATACAAATGAAGACTATTTAAACTTCTCGCCACTTATATACAAACAACACCAATAATTAATACCCAGGGTGAATTTTAACTGTCAACCACCAAAAAAAACAAGAGCTAAATGAATAATGATGGAAGAATCAAAGAAAACGTCTCAAACCCAAACATTTAATGTCTCCTCTTATAGCGGATTATATGTATCTCATGAAATAAAATAGTGGTTGCGAAATTGGAAAATATAGAATCTAGTGCGACATTATTGACCACCGATCTTGCTTTTTATCATATGTATTCAATATGTATATTTGATGAAAAAATAAAATAAATAAAAACAGTTTATTTCATTTTATCGAATAAATAAAAAAAGAATAAAAAGAGAAAAATAGTGGTTGATGTCTCTAAAAACATCATAACCGAAAGAAAGTAAACAATTGAAGAACAAAGAATGTCGAGGCATGAAGCCAATTTTCGAAAGTTGACCACAACTTTGGTGACTGGATTATGGAGCAAGTTCTGCATAGTCTACTTCGAACATGCTACATTCCAATCTGGTTTTGATGTAACTCTAGATGACCTACATCAAATCTTCCAACGTTATATGAAGTGGTGAGATGTTCCACCTGTATGGACTTGGCTCCCACCAATCTTAGTGTCGATTCCTTTGAAATGTAGATCCATCCTAGGCCATATTTTGGGTTGATAACCTTCCATGAGCCATCTATTTTCCGTGCTTTGAATAACGCCTCTTGATCTTCTTGAGAACGTCAAAATCATATGGGAAATAACTTGGGTCTTCTTCCAAGAAACCTTGTTACACAAAGTCAAGCATACATTTTCTATCGGGTACAGAGAAACCCTGAAAATACGTTTTTATTTTTTGCTTTCCATATAAATTATAGATTTCAGAGATAGCAAGTTGAGACTTGACTATCTAGACGTGAATTTTGTCGCCAAAATAAATAATTCATATTCTCTATAATTGTGCCCATAGGAAAAACTTTTCTCTCCCCTAAGATGTCATAAATTTCTCAAGTTTTGTAAGAGTTAAGACATTCGAAAAATGCATAATTGATGGTTTCCTTAACCGCATTGCATCTCTTACAAACATTCTTACAGTTGATCCCCTTCAAAACATAAGTAACTGAAACATACCTCATATAAATTTGCCACAATAAATGCTTTATTTTTGGTGTTGCTCATGTTTGCCACGATTGAGCCTGAAGAGCCACACAAATCGGTCCATACACCATAATTTTTTTTATAGGTTTTGTGATAACTTATATTTTGACTTTACCATATATCTACCATATTTTGTATAATGCCACAAAGACTATCTCCTCTAGTCACTTGGATAATATACATGCCTTTGAGTAGCCGGACATTATTAAGATCAAGGATTCAATGTTTTAGTGTTTGAAACAGTAAACCGATTTACTCTAAAATCAGGGTACATATGTCTCTCTCGACCACATGCATAACGAGGTCTCGTATTAGTAATCCAACGCACTACAAGAAAAAATAGTGTATTACATCACTAATAATACATCATAAAATTAAATGATATAAAATAAAATCATTTATTTGTAAATGATATCAAATAATGTTACTTTTTCATAAATGATACCAAATCGGTAGTTTTACATCATTTAGAATAAATGTTGTTATATCTAACATAATAACATCAATTCAAATAAAATCGATATAAATTATTTACATTTACATCACTTTAATAAAACTAATATATTTTAATATCGATTTACATCATTTTTATAAAACTAAATAAAATATAAATTTACATGATGTATTTATTCGTTTGATTAATGTTAACTAAAAATCGATATTAATATTATATCAATTTTTTAAATGACACAAATATAAATTTAGTATTAAAATATATATCTTTCACGTATTAAAGTATGTTATATAAACACTATAACTATTATATATATATATATATATATATATATATTACAAGAAAAACATTATTTTGCATCACTAATAATGTAACATAACCTAAATGATATTTAAGAAATTGTTTTACATCATTTAAATAAAACGTTGTTATTATAAAAATATTACAATTAAGAATGATACAAATTAAATTTGATTTTCATCACTTTAAAATAATTAACTGTAATTAATATTTGATTTACATCATTTTAAGAAACTAGTGCAAAATATATATTCACATCATTTACTAATTTAATATGTACTTATTTGTTTAACATCGATTAAAATTGATTTTGACATTATATGAATTTAAATTAATATTATATGAATTTTAAAATGACTCAAATATAAAGATAATTAATTATTATTTTTTCTTTTTTCCCAAATATATTTTGCACAATAATTGGTTTGATTTATTCACACACACATATAAATATATATATATATATATCTTATTATTAACACTTCACGACTGAATTGGTGTTCGGCTTCCTCTCTATTGTTGTCCTAAATTTTTTTAATTTTTTGCTGTAAAATATATATATATATATATATCTATATATCTTATTATATAAAGTGGAATATCTGATAATTATAACTCACCAGATGGTGACACGTGTCAGCTTTAACTTTAATGATTGTGACACGTCTCAAGTATTTTTAGAAATAAAAGGTTGAAGAATTAAATAAGGAAATATTAAAAATAGTTTGAAAAAGAGAAAACTAATAAGTAGATTATCAAAAAAGGAAAACATTAGCAAAAATGTAAAATATTAAAATGGAAAAACTAACGATCATATATACTTTATTATATAGATTATAATATATTTAATGTGAATGTGACATGTAATAAATTTAATTTGGATAATGACAAAAAAATAGAAGAATATTTTATTAAAATAAATTTATTAATACATTTATTACATGAGTTTTAAAATAAATTTTATTATATAAATTATTAATATTATAATCAAAATATTTTTTTTTCTCACATATTATGCGGGACATTTATCTAGTATATATAAATATTATGAAATCTAAATGATAACAACTACTTGTAACAACTTAATTATTTTAGTTAAATTTATACATTTATTAAATATTAATAGTGTATATCGTGAGTGCTACTTTTTTAGCATAAATTTTTTGTTTTAAAACAAATGAAATTTTGTCAAATTTATCCAAAAATAGATATTGATAAATCTTTTATCTCTTAAAAAAAACGTAACAAACAAAATCTATTCAAAATCACATAATTAAAATTTTACACTTAAACAAATCAAATTTCTAAATAAATGTAGTATCTTTACAAAAATTTTCATTATTTTAATTATTATATACCTATAAATTAAGTTTATCATCGTTGACCAAAAAAAAGTTCACCATCTATTTTCTTCCTTTCTTAAAATTTCGTTTTGTCTTCTAACTCTTTTTTTCTCTCTAAGTTCATATATACAATGACGATTACCACTTGTTTATGGCTATTTGAATCAAAATTAAAAAAAAAATAAGTTAATGTTACTATAGAAAATATTTATATGCGCTAAAAGTATGATATGATTTTTATTTGTCTATTCAATGTAACAGTATACCGGCCTAAAGAAGAAAATTTTTATGGACAAACATCAACTCTATGAATGAAGAAAGTAGGAACAAAAAACACATAAAAATATGAATGAAGAAGTTATTTCCAAATTGTGATTCATCTTGTTTACAAGAAGATTTTTTTTTTCTTTTGTTATTTTGATATGAGAATAAATTAAAAATAATATGTATTAGTTTTTTTTTAACTTGAATTTTAGATTATTTAGTTATTTTACTTTATTATATATATATTAATATTAATATTTTTATTATGCTAATTTTTGTGTGCCAATTTACAGATGACATCTCGTATATATTATAAGGGAATACATTTTTTCAAAAAACCTTTAGTTTGATAATTAATTATATATGTTGTCACTCTCACTATCTTGATATCCAAATATACTTATATGAATTTTTAATTCTTTTTTTAAAGATTTTTAATTTGATAACTAATTACATATTTTTCTCAAAGGTTCTATTTTTTAAATTAAGAAATTCGTTTATTAATTTCATTTAAATGTTAAAAAAAAATTTTGTTTATTATCGAAGAAAATATCGTATAAATAAATATAAATACAATAAATACAATATTAAAATTTAAAATTGTCATTTAAACATTGTTAGTATTTTTAAATAATAAAAACTAATATATTTAAATTTGAAATATATTTATAAAATTTAGATTATTAAAAATATTCATTTTAATTAATAAACCAATCTAACATATATTTTAATTGTATATATGTTATATATTTTAAAATGTCCAATTTAAAAAATAAATAATAGTATGTATGTGTTTTATATTATAAAATTATATATTTTTATATCAAACTTTTACTTTGATATATATATATATATTTATTGCCGACAAATTCATAATAATTATATAAATTTTATATAATGAATCACAAAAATTTATTTACAATATTATAATTTTGAATTTACATTTATAATATATTTCCGCGCAATGTGCGGGACATCATCTAGTTATATGATATAAATTTATGTAATTAATAATTAATAAAAGAATCTAAATATTAACATTATTTAATTAATAACAAATATATCATTTATTGGAAATGACACTATTTTAATAATGACACTAAATTTTGCATCAAATATTTGCAAGTGATAAATTTGAACATCAATTATTATTATTATAATAAAAACACATATTATCATCAATTATATAAATCAATGTAATATATAATATCATTTTTAGTAAATGATATTTCCTCTGTTCCAATTTATATGATGTTTTGGGTTAAAGCATAAATATTAAGAAACTATAAATGATTTTTGCTTTTTTATTAAAAAAATTATTTAATTAATGATCAAAAATAGTTTAGCCAATAGAATAATACTATATAAAATATGAAAAATTATTCTTGATTTAATGTGCATAAATCTTACATTGAAACTTGAAAAAATCTTATAAAATGAAACAAATTTTTTTGGCTAAAACATCATATATATTGGGACAGAGGAAGTATATATTAATATCAATTACACAATCGATGCAACATTAATATTAGTTATTCTTATTGATGTAAAATATTTGCATCACCACTTATTAAGTCACTTGTGTAAATAATGTAAAATTCATTTATATAATTTATAACTAATCCAAAAATTAAAAATAAAAGACATAAAACACATATTTTCTTGTAGTGACAGTTCTGCCAAACTAATATTTCAACACCCGAGCCAATTCTTAACCTCATACCATTTTATAACTACTCACGTGAGGGTTAAAATACTCTTCCATATAAAATAGAAAAAAATTGCTATATAGACACATTTATGTTTCATAATTTGGAAAAAAGGTATG
>OVBE01017886.1:0-10238 GCA_900406425.1 Iberis pinnata
TGGCTAAAGTTTTTAAGTAGTATGAGCTTAGGACTGCATTCTAGAACTAGTAACCAGGACAATAATATTATCTGTGTTAGCATCATGTTTTGGTTATGAGTTCCCACTTTCTAACCTCACTCCCAGACTTCTGAATTATATGCTTGAGGGCAAGCAAGAATTTAGTTTGGGGGAGTTGATGACTCTGAATTTTCATGATTTTTACAAGTCATTTAGCATCAATTTTGAGGCCCTTGAAGATTTGTGAAGAAAATAAGCTTAATCCATGGCGGATTAGGCTTGAGAATCTAAGAGAAAGAGTAAAGTTTTGAAAAAGTAAAGATGATTCTTCTCATTATCCAAGTCGGCGCTTACATGCTATTTATACAAAACAACCTTAAACATACCTAAAAGGGTAAGTTTTAAGGTTCATAAAAGGTAAAAAGGAGCTTAGTAAAAGAATAAGGCAAAAGACGCGTCTTCGTACATATACGGACTGTGGTTCCGGATGATTGACCAAGCGTATATGAGGCTAAAGTTGAACGCTCGTCCAAAATGTCTCTAACGGCTACAAAACTTCTTCTAGATCCTTCTTCTCATAAAAAGACACGTGGGAATTCATTTTTGTTAATAGACCGTTGAGTTTGGCCGAGCTTCCTTATAAATAAATTTTCTTGATAGCTATCGATAAACCGCGCATGGCCGGTAAGGTTTGCGCATTGTCGTCTAGGCCTAAACTACAAGAACACTTGCTTCCGTTTCCCGTGTGCTTCCTCGATATACTTGGCCCACACGTGAACCCATAACACCCGCATTACTCTTATTTGGTCCTGATATACGTGCATGGCCCAATATGAACCATGCGCATATCTTCCTGGTCTGGTCCGAGTCTCCGCATGGTCCGATAGACTGATTCCAATGATGCGCATGGTTTCGATAACTTGCGTTTTATGTCTTTTGCCTTACTTCATATTTCCGACTCCTTTTTATCTTATTTCTTGGTTTGGCTTTTATTAACACATGGTCTTCAATACCAAACTTTAACACTCCCCCTCAAGACTAGCTGTGATGAATGGCTAGGCTTGAAACCCGTGAATACCTTGCCTCATTAAAACCTTTAGGGATAAAACCCAATGGGATAAAACTCCCTAAAGGAAAATGAGTACAAAGTCCCACAGTTAAGAGAGTCACTCGTTGATGATGTTTGTGAGCCCAAGCTTTCCATGGATGAACTCACAAAATTTAATAATGGCTGCCTTTATAAATATGTCGGTCAATTGATCCGAGCTCCTTGTGTAACATGGTAGGATGATTCCTTGCTGAAATACTTGTCTAACCTTATGGAAATCCACTTTTATATGTTTGGTTCTTTCGTGGAACACATTGTTTGAAGCGATGTGTATTGCGGCTTTATTATCACAATGCATTTTGATGGGCTCCATTGATTCAATTTCCAAATCTCTCAAGAGTCCTTTGAGCCATACTAACTCATTTGTCAACTTCCTCATTGCTCTATATTCTGCTACTGCACTTGAGCATGACACGATCTTTTGCTTCTTACTTCTCCAAGTAAACAAGTTTCCTCCTATGAATGTGCAATAGCCCGTAGTGGATCTTCTATCATTTATTTCCCCTGCCCAATCAACATCACAGTAGCCCACAATCTTTGCGCTTTTATTGCACCCCATCCATATTCCTTGGCCGGGAGCTCCCTTAAGATACCTCAAGATTCTGTCCACTATATTCCAATGATGTACCTTGGGCTTTTGCATGTGCTGGCTGACCTGGTTCACAGCAAAGCATATATCAAGACATGTGATGTTCAAATAGATTAACTTACCCACATGTCTCTGATATTGATGTTGATCCTCAAACAGCTTCTCCTCAATCTCCCCCTCTCGTATGACTTTGTAGTCATCCTCCAAAGGTGTTTTACAAGGCTTTTCTCCAAGCTTCCCTGTTTCACTAAGAAGATCAAGTGTATACTTTCTTTGGGAAAGGAAAAGACCATTATGTGATCTACAAACTTCAATCCTAAGAAAATATTTTAGTTCACCAAGGTCTTTAATGTCAAGCACAAATTTTAGGTAGTTCTTAGTCATTTGAATACCTACCTTGTCATCACCTGTGATGATTATATCATCCACATATATAAGGATGACAACAATACCTTTTTGGTTATGTTGAGTGAAGAGAGTGTGGTCTCCTTCGGATTTGATGAATTTTCTCTTGATTAGAGTGGAGCTCAACTTGTGGTACCATGCTGTAGGACTTTGTTTAAGTCCATAAATGGCCTTATCAAGTCGGATAACCTTTACTTGGCCGATTGATGCTTCTAATCTAGGTGGTGGTATCATATAAAATTCCTCCTCTAAGTTACCTTGAAGGAATGCATTTTTCACATCCATTTTCCATAGATCCCAACCTAGATTCGTAGCAATAGCCATGACCACTCTTACTGTATGAAGCTTTGCAACCGGGGCAAAAGTGTCTAGGTAGTCTTCCCCATATGTTTAGGTGAAGCCCCTAGCCACTAACCTTTCTTTATGTCTCTCAATGTCCCCATTGGCCTTGTATTTAATTGTGAAGATCCACTTGGATGTTACTGCCTTCTCCCCTTTGGGTAGGTCAACTATTCTCCAAGTTCTGTTGTTCTCCATTGCCACTAATTCATTCTCAATAGCAGCATTCCATTCTTTGACTTCTATGGCTTCACCATAAGTTCTTGGGAAACACTCATCATCAAGCTTGATTGTGAATACTTGGTGTTCCTTAGGGAAGCTATCCATCTTACAAGTCTCTTGTATAGGATGAGATGCTGCTTAACTACTGTAGTAGACTCTTGTATTTCTCCAATTTGAAGGTGGAAACTTGATTCTGGTGCTTCTCCTTAAGACTGGTGCCGGAGGTTCTTCTGGTTGATCTTCCTCCAGAACTTGTTCTTGTTCATTTTCCAATCCTCCTTGATCATGTATAGGAGAGGCCAGAGGAGCTTCTTGATGATTTTCAAAGTGATCATTCGGCTCCGGCTCATTTCCTATCTCCCCTTCATGGTCAAGATGGGTTGGTTCTTGAATGTCATTTGGCTCCTCCATCCTTTGATTATCCGAATGTACTGAGGTAATGCCATGGTTTTCTAGGACATGTCTTAGGTTGGTGGACCTATCCAAAGTAGAGGTGGATAAGTCCTTGAGGTTATCCCAACTCTTTTCGTCATAGTAGGCCTTGGCTTCAATGAACTTAACATCCCTTAGAACTATGACCTTCCTTGTTTCGGGTACATAACATTTATACCCCTTTTAATTGGGAGAATATCCTATAAACATTGCCCTTGTGCTGTTGGCATCAAGGTTTGTTCTTTGATCCCCTGGACTCATGACAAAACAAACACATCCAAAAATCTTTAGATGATGAAGTGAGGGTTTAGTCTTATTTAAAATTTCAAAGGGAGAGGAATCCTTAAGGATTTGAGTTGGTGTCCTGTTTATCAAGTAACAAGATAGAACTACAACATCCCCCCCCCCAAAAAAAACGTTTTGGAACGTTTGTATGAAACATCAAGGCTCTAGCAATTTCCTACAAATGTCTATTTTTCCTCTCGACCACCCCATTTTGTTGAGGGGTATAAGGGTAACTCGTTTGATGAATTATTCCACTCTTGGCTAGATGTTGTTTGAATTGATTGCTAGTGTATTCCCCTCCATTATCTGATCTAAAAATTTTAATTTTAGCATGAAAATTGTTAGCAATGTATGATTGAAAGTTTGTAAAGGCTTCAAAAACTCTATCTTTATATGGAAGTAATGTGAGCCAAGTGTACTTAGAATTTTCATCTATGAAAGTAACAACAATATACATACCTCACAATTATTATTAGCAAAAGAAATGTTTGGTAACATAAGTTTAAGGGCCCTCTCATGACGGTGGCCTAATCTAGCATGCCACAAAACATCATTCAGAAGCTTAACAAAAGAACTAAAAATAGAAGGCTCTAGAGTTCTTATTAAACATAGCATTGGTGACTCGCTTAATGGAAATAAAATTCAAGGTAAAAGTAGCCATATAAAAGGCTCTAGAGTTCTTATTAAGCAATTTCAAGTTCCCACTCCTCTTATAGGTATTTTATCCCCATTTGCAATGACTACATTTCCTAGAGCCGGTTTAATATTCTCCATAAGATTAACATTAGGAATCATATGGTGAGAGGCACCCGAATCTAGAACTTATCAATCATCACTATATTGAGCATTAAGAGAGTTTCCAATGATATTACCAATCATGTTACCACTTTCGGAGGCTTCTTTCAAAGCCTTATTGAGAGCCTAAAAGTCACTTTTGCTCACATACTCCTATGAGCTTGTTCTGGATGGGGCTTGGTAGGAGACTAGTGCTTTAGAGTTACTCCCTTCTTTGTTTGAGTTTTTGGTTCCACCTCCTTCACCTGTCAGCTTCTCTTGAGCCAGGTTTGATCTTGGTCCATTAGGTTTGGTCTTCCCATCTCTTGTTGGTCTAAGGTGTGGATGGATAACCAGCACTTCTCCTTAGTATGACCGGTCTTCTTGGAATGCTCACAGACAAGATTTTTCTTCTCGTCCTTCTTTATATGTGCCCTAATTTGCTGTGGCAGCAATGCTTTGATTTGCCATGACAAGTTCCTTTTTACCATTGAAGAGGTCGTGTGTTCCTTGCTCTCGTTGGATTTGAGAACACACTTCTTCAAGAGACCCAAGCTTAGTGGATCTAAGGATATGCTTGACAAGGTCTTTGTATCCTCCATTTAGATTAAGAAGGAGGCCAAATACCTTGCCTTGCTCCCTTCTTTCACTTAGGATCAGTGGGTCTAGCTCTGCCCATAGTGCTCTAAACTTCCCAAAGTATGTGTTAAAGTCCATGTCTTCTTGCTCCAAGTCGTTTATTGCCTTCTTCACTTCGTAGACCCGGCTAAGATTAGATACATTCCCAAAGTTAGTTTGTAGAGTTTACAAAAGTTCCTTAGGAGTTTTGCAATATGATTAGGCCTCCAAAAGAGGCGTATCCAACGAAGTTTGCATGAATTCGAGAACCATTTAGTCCTCTTGGAAACATTTGTCTTCTTTAGTGGTATCTTCTTCTTCCTCTGTTGGTTTACGTTCATCTTCGTCCTTTTCACCATTTGTTCCTTTCGTAGGTTCATCTTTAGAACCTTTCTTTGGAGCTTTCTTAGGTGGAGGTCCGGTTTTGATGATGTGGTTCCAAAGACCCTTTCCTCCAAGGTTTATCTTGATGGTTCTGGCCCAAAGGAGGTAGTTGATTCCTTTAAGAATCACAGGGACTCCAAGATTCTTCTGGATATCCATAGAGTTGAGCATGATTAGTAACCAAGACATTAGATCTTGAATAGATAGAGAGTAACCGAGAGAATGATGAAACAAGAAATGAGAAAAATCAGAGATATAGCGGAAGAGTAGCACGGTAAGGAGCTTTACGCTCTGATACCATGAATATTTGTGAAGAAAATAAGTTTAATCCATGGCAGATTTGGCTTGAGAATCTAAGAGAAAGAGTAAAGTTTTAAGAGAGTAAAGATGATTCTTCTCATTATCCAAGTCGGCGCTTACATTCTATTTATACAAAGGAACCTTAAACATACCTAAAAGGGTAAGTATTAAGGTTCGTAAAAGGTTAAAAGGTAAAAAGGAGCTTAGTAAAATAATAAGGCAAAAGACGTGTCTTCGTACATGTACGGACTGTGGTCCCGGATGATTGACCAAGCGTATATGAGGCTAAAGTTGAACGCTTGTCCAAAATGTCTCTAACGGCTACAAAACTTCTTCTGGATCCTTCTTCTCATAAAAAGGCACGTAGGAATTCATTTTGGTTAATAGACCATTGAGCTTGGCCGAGCTTCCTTATATATAAAGTTTCTCGATAGTTATCGAGAAACTGCGCATGGTCGGTAAGGTTTGCGCATTGTCGTCTAGGCCCAAACTACAAGAATGCTCGCTTCTGTTTCCTGCGTGTTTCCTCGATATACTTGGCCCGCACGTGAAGCCAAAACACCCGCATTACTCTTATTTGGTCCCGATATACGCGAATGGCCCGATATGAACCATGCACATATCTTCTTGGTCTGGTCCGAGTCTCCGCATGGTCCGATAGACTGGTTCGTTGGTGCGCATGGTTCCAATAACTGCGTTTTACGTCTTTTGCCTTTCGTCATATTTCTGAATCCTTTTCTTGATCTTATTTATTGGTTTGGCTTTTATTAACACATGGTCTTCAATACCAAACTTTAACAGTCCTTAGGTGTGCGTGTATCACATTTATAGTTGTTTTCAGTAAGTTTGTGATTTTTGAACTTTTGCTTTAGATTTCGCATACGCACGCATTTTGGAGATTTTTCAGGACTTCAGGAGTTTTCAGGAAGGTTTTGAGAGAATTTAGAAAAGGAGTAGAAAATATGGAATGGACCAACACTTAACCTGGAATAGACCAACACTCAACCTGGAATGGACCAGCACTGAAATGGATCGATCTCAAGATAAGACTGGATCGATCTCAAGTCCACCTGGATCGATCTCATTGTAACCTCTGAATCGATCTCAGCTCACTTCTGGATCGATTCCACATTGATCCCACATCAATCACCGGATTGATCCCAACTTCAACCTGGATCGATCTCAAGCTCAACATTGGATTGATCCCAGCTTCAACCTGGATCGATCTCGAGCACACGCCTAGATTGGTCTCAAGTTAAAGACTGGATCAATCTCAAGCTCAAACTCGGATCGATCCCTTTTAAGCAACCCCAGCTCGGATTGCTCTTGCAATCTTCTTAGCTCGAGCCAAGCACGATCTAACTCGACCAACTAAAATCCGGAATGGACCTGACCCAAGATCCAAGACAATGATTA
This sequence comes from Iberis pinnata, assembly GCA_900406425.1. NCBI lineage: Eukaryota > Viridiplantae > Streptophyta > Magnoliopsida > Brassicales > Brassicaceae > Iberis > Iberis pinnata. The sequence goes on from OVBE01017886.1 coordinate 6,873, forward strand.
GTTCTTGTCTTTTGTGCGATTTAGGGCTTTTCTCTGAACACTATAAAAGCCCTAAAGCGCCTCCTTTTTACCAAGTCTTTTTTTTGTTTCTTTTCTAGTTTTTTTGTCTTAGGTTTTCATTTCCTTTGTTTTTCTTGGTATTCTTGGTGTTAAAAACCAGAATCTTTTGAGTTTATGCTAATCTACTGCTTTCCTTTACTTTCCTACTTTGTTTTATGAACATATCGTCAAGGGATAACTCATTGTTTTTTGAGGTATGTTAGGTGTTTAGGTGGATTGGGATGGATCTCTGGTTGATTACCCTTTGTCTTCAGGAACTGCTTTACACTTGATTACATCCTTCCCTTTCTCTGCTTTTTCCTTTGTTTTTACCTTTTAGCAATTTTAGCTTCTTATGCATTTTGTTCTATTTATGCTTTTTAGTTCCAGCATGTTTCACTTCACTTAGGACATGTTAGTAAAACCACCCCTTTTTATTGTTTACCTTGACTTAGAAGCATCCATTACAATCTTGATTGCTAGTGCACATCCATTTGGATTGACACCTCATCTATACTACAATGATGGGGAATTAATATGCCAGGACCTGAAAAATCCTACTATCACCCACCAACGAAACAGTCATAACTAGAAGTCTGGCGAATAATATATTTGCAAAGTATAGCAAATCAGCTACCGGATGCATTTTCAGATACCAAAACAATAACTAAATCTCATATACTAGCAGCAAATGCACCTGCACAAATTGAAATCCCACAAGAACGTGGAGGAGCAAATGATACAAGTGAGTCCAGAACCTGCTTGAAGCGTGGTAGACCCGTTGGTTCTACGGATAAAAATCCTAGAAAACGAAAGGAAGCTGAAAAGCATAATAATCCTAAAATGACTGCAAGTATTTTGAGGGAACCAACCCTCTCGTTTGATTTTGATCAGGAGGAACCTGAAGAAAATCATGAGATTTTTATTAACTTTGTTCATAATGGAAAGATATGAAATTGAAATAAAACTGATTGCACTGATGATGTTTTCGCATTCCTTGTGTCAAAGGAAGTAAATGACAAAAACGAAGATCCATAGCCAAAATCTGTATATCAATGTCAAAAGAGACATGATTGGCTAAAATGGAAAGATGCAATGCCAGTAAAACTCGATTCACTTAATAAACGAGAGATATTCTGCCCCATTATTCCCACACCAAGAGATATAAGGCCAACTGGCTATAAATGGGTTTTTATTCAAAAACAAAATGAGAAAAACGAGATAATAAGATACAAAGCTCGCCTTGTGGGTCAAGGTTTTTCTCAAAGACTATGAGTTGATTATGAGGAAACATACTCTCCTGTTATGGATCGAATCACATTTAGATTTCTGATGAGCCTAGCAGCTTATGATAATCTAGAAATGCGTCTCATGGATGTCGTTACTGCATATCTGTGTGGATCATTACATACTTATATCTATATGAGAATTCCGAATGGATTTAAAGTACCAAAGGAATTAAAATCCAAACCTAATGAGTTATGTGAAATAAAATTGCAAAGATCGCTATATGGGTAAAAGAATTCTGGACGTGTGTGGTACAATAGTCTAAGTGAATATTTAATGAAAGAAGGTTATATTAATAATCCTATATGTCCATGTGTATTCATTAAGAAAACAACAACATGATTTATGATAATTGTTGTGTATGTTGATGATCTAAACATTATTGGAAGTTAAGGGGAAATACAAAAAGCATCAAACTATTTGAAAGGAGAATTTGGAATGAAAGATCTCAAACAAAAAAAATATTGTCTTGGCCTACAAATTGAGCATTTTCCTAATGGTATATTTGTCAATCAATCTACATATACCAAAAGAGTGTTAAAACGCTTTAACATGGACATGAAAACTCCTCTCAGTACTCCTATGGTTGTTAGATCATTAAAGTTGATAATGATGCTTTCCGACCACCAGAAGAAAATGAAGAGATACTCGGTCCTGAAGTACCATATCTAAATGCCATTGGATCACTTATGTACCTTACCAATTGTACTCGACCTGATATCTCATTGGAATGAGGTTAAAAATATCTTTCGCTACCTACAACGAAGTATTGATTTGGGATTGTTTTATCATACAAATTCTAAAGGCGAAATGATTGGATACGCGAATGAAGGATATTTATCAAATCCATATAAAGCTCGATCCCAAACAAGATACGTTTTTTACATAAGGAGGCACTGCTATTTCTTGGCGTTCACAGAAAGAAACACTTGTGGCTACCTCTTCGAATCATGCCGAAATCATTTCTCTTCATGAAGAGCAGAGAATATGCATGGCTCAGATAAATCAGTCGAGATATTAGAGCGACCAACGGAATCAGTAGCAATGAGGAACCAACGATTTTGTATGAAGATAATGCAACATGTGTTTCTCAAACCAAGGAAGGTTATATCAAAAGTGACAGAACTAAACATATCCCTCCAAAGTTCTTTTCATACACTCAAGAGCTCGAGAAGAACAAATAGATTGAAGTAAGATATGTTCAATCTTCCCAAAATACTGCAGATCTCTTCACAAAGTCTCTACCTACTTTGACGTTTAGGAAACATGTTTTTAATATAGGAATGCGTCGTCAACATGACCTTTGAGACGAAGACATATTTGTTCAAGGGGGGAGCTTACGCGATTGTACTCTTTTTACCTTACTGAGGTTTTTTCTCAAAAGGTTTTCCTAAGGAGGTTTTTAACAAGGTAACAAAGACGTAATGCAAAAGATGACAATGACACATGTCTCAAAGGGGGAGTGTTGTAAAAGTCACTTATGTTTGCTTTAACAAGGCAAGTGAAGATTATTGTGATTAAATGGAGCCTGTTAAATTTCAGAATTTCATGATGAAGAACATCAAGAACACTTGAGGAGAAGGATATGGACGAAAAAGAGAGAAAGAGAAGTAATTCTTATTGATTATGAGTTTTAAGGTTTACAAGAGCTTAAATAAACAAACACATAGCCCTTGCATGCCCTTGCATGGCATAGAGACATCGAAAGCAGAAAACATAAAGTAAAAGCACATTTAATGTTAGAAAACCCTCCTCCTCTTTATGCACATATCTCTTCACTCGTAACTCCACTTTTGGTGAACTTATATCCGTTGGAAAGATAATTTCAAGGCCTACAACCTTTCTGAAGGACGCAAGCCCAAATTCTTACAGGAACTACATGTAAATTTCCAATATTTGAATGATAGTTATTCTGGCCGAAATTGAATCATTGATATTCACTAGGGGTTATCCCGTGCTACGCGCGGGTTTTTCTTAAAGGAATTGGTTTTATCTTTTAGAGAATTATATTGTTGCAAACTTGCATTAGTTCAAACTTAT
>OVBE01017887.1:0-10238 GCA_900406425.1 Iberis pinnata
AGTCTCTTCTTGAACTCTCTCTCTCTAATGCTCTGTTTTTCACACTCTGATCTTCTACGTCTGTTTTCAACAGACTTTATAACGAACCAGGTGAATAACTCTTTTGGACGATGTCGTTTTGGATGTTCGGCGAACTGGGCCTCGCCTTTTGTGGCCCAGATGTATATGTCCTTTTGCTTAGCTTGAGCTCAGCTCAGCCCAACTAAAATAACCCGGTCCAATACATGAAACCCGAGACCAACAACCAACAAGAAGAATACATGCTTTCAACGATGACGGAATTTTATAGAAGTCTTAAAAAAGCCAAGTCTGAGCAAATGTGGTGTGGCGTGTGCAAGAAGTACGATCACAATCAAGAAGACTGTTTTCATCAATCCCTAGAGAAAGAGGACATTATGCAAGAGACTGCAACAGAAGGAATCAGCAACCTGCACATATGTTGTTAACGGCAACTTCGGGTGATTTCACGTTTGATGAGGATATGTGGATGATATACACCGCTAGTTCGGATCACATGACTCCGTATGAGAAGTTTTTCACCACATTAGACAGAACTTACAGAGCTGGAGTTGGACTGACGAATGGATCAGTTATCATGGCAGAACCGCAGAAGGGAAAGGAGATGTTAAGTGCATGATGCAAGGAGTGAAGATGACGATCAAGAATGTGCTTTTCGTTCCCAGGATCAACAGGAACGTGCTGAGTTTCGGTCAGATGGCAAAAGAAGGAGGGTATTCAATGGAAATAGGAGGAGGTGAATGCATTATCAGGGATAAGACTAGGAAAGTGTTTGCTAAAACCATGTGGGAAGAGAGAGGCTATGCTCTGCGTTTACAGGTAATGGCTTCCCACTTTGAATAAATTTGGAAGTAGAGTATACTTTATGTGGTTTCAGTTTGGATTTGATTCATATTCTGCTACTGCAGTATGAATTGTAGTCTGGTTTTTAATCTAGTTTTCAGAAACTATTATGTCTTCTCTATCCAATGTTTTTGTTTAGTTTTGTTAAATGGTAAAATGAAACAACTCTAGTAGAATAGATAAAAGCGGTTTTGGTGAATTCATCAATATATGATTACAAACCAAACTTGATTGAGAAAATTTACCGAAATTGAAAGAGAGAGAGAGAGAGACATGAAGGTTGATTGTTGAATCAGTAGCGGCAGATTTTAGCCGTAGGCATTGTGACACAAACTTGAGCGTATTTCTTCTTAGCCGCCTCTGTCCCTCGCTTGGGCTCCTCCTCATCCGCCATGGCTACCTTAGCTAAGGAACAAACCGCCACAGCCGCTGCCGTGAACATGAGGTCCCTCCTCATTGTGCTGCTGCCTTGTTCCTCCTTGGCCTTGACTTGTAAACTAGCGGTGTTGTCACTCGTGGAGGCTCTGACTACAGAGAACCTTCGTCCGCTGGTGGGTGACGGAAGCTTAGCGACGGAGGGGAGGAATGTGGCTGTCATGGTCATTGATGCCATTGCTTGATAGTTGATTGAATCCTTGCTTGTGAAATGTGTTTTAAGAAGTTTGGGGGTAATTTGAGTTTGTGGAAATAAATCGAGGCTGTGGAGAAATGATCCATTTCCTTATCCAAATATGATTTCTTCGCAAATAGGTTGTTGCCACGTATCATATTTTATCTTTTGTTGAGAAGAACCATCAGCGGTTCTCGCCGAAGTGTACCAAGAATATACTTTCGTATTCACAAGCCAACAAAACAAAAAAGAACCCATGAAAATCAAACAAAATATATTGGTGGTAATTGGTAAGTAATCATCTAATGAACCAATAATCAATACTAGTTTAGTGGGATGTATACTAAGTTCGACCGCCCCGAATCTCTTTCCTAAACGGATAACTTTAAAGTTCAAATTTTGTTTTCTAATTTAAGTTCTTTTAATAGTAATTTTAACGAAATACCAATAGTATTTATTGGTATTTAATTTACGTTTATAAAAATTTACCATAAAAATATAATACACTAAAATTTGGTTTATTTATTTATTAATTTTTTAAAAATATATATTTAAGGGGTCCAAAATATTTTTTCTCGGGGTTCCTAATATTTTTAAGTCGGCAATTCCAATAATTATATGACCCAATTTAATTTTTAAATAGTGATTAAAAGTGACCACAAAAATAATTATTTGTATTTTATTTAGATATATAAAAAGTACAACAAACCAATACATTGCAATTTGTTCTTTTATTTGGTATTTTTCAATAGATTAAATTTAAAGGGTAGAAAATAATATTTTTTTCTAAGCATCCATAAAATTATGAGTCAACTGGTGTTTAGTGATTCAGATGATTATGATTTACTGTTAGAATTTAGTCTTTATATTCTAGGATTTTGGAAATTTATGTGAAAGTTATAAAGTTTAAGATTATGTTTTGGTTTACAGCTTATGATTTATTGTTTATTATATTGTGTATTGGATTAGGATGTAGTGATTATATTTTTGGTTTTGGGATTTAAAGTTTAGGTACTTCTGTTTAGTGATTAGGGTTTAAGATTTAAGGAATTATAGTTTAGGATTTAAATTTTAAAAGTTTAAATTAGTTTTAATTTTAAATGTTTTCGTATGTATTTATGAGAGTACTTATTTATTGATATTAATATTGAAGTCATGTATTAGCAATGAACTTGTTAAATAATATTCTCTCTTCTTCTCAATGATTGTAGTTTTAGGAACAATTTTTTGTTTCAGAATAAAAATATGATTAGAAAATATAAGTGTTGTAAGGTTATTTTATTATCTACTAAATATTATAGTGAACATAATAAAATAAATAAATAAATACACCAACAAATCACCAAAAAATACACCTACACAAATAAGATTATTAAAACGTGTAAACAAAAAATAAAATGATTTTTTCCGATGATTCTGGTATCCAAAGCCCCGAAGGACTTCGACTAGGCCCAAAGCGTCTGCAGTCGCCAAGGATATTCAGGAGGGGCGCCGAAATTTGCCTCATGTTAATTGATGGTGGCTGGGATTCGAACTCAAGTGGCAGAACTCACAACTGTAAGCCCTTTATCACCAGAGCTAGAAGCCCTTGTTAAAAATAAAATGATTTGTGTTGGGTTGGAAAAGACATTAGTTTTATGTTATTTGTTACATAAATCCGACTGCTTTTTACTTTGTGATTATAATTTTTGTTGTTGTTACCAATATAAATAAATATTCAAACAAAAAATTGAAACGACGTATTTATACACACACATATATATAAGTATAATATATATTTGTACAAAATATATCATTTTCATACAAGTAACAATGTGGTATGTGTATTATTTTATATAACTCTTCTACAAGAATGAATAACATGACATTTATCGACTATTTTAACTTTAATTAGAATTTTATATATATAACATTACACTTATTTTTATACATGTATAATATAGTTTTACATGTTAAATTAAATATGAAAATTAGAAGTGCAAACGAGGACAAAGAAACAAAATATTCAAAATATAAATACTAGTGCTCTAGCTTTTTTTGCTCTATAGAGCCAAAATATAAATAAAATAAAATATATTGTTTTAGAAATAAAAAATTTTCACAAAGTTTGATGGGTGAAAACTTAATGCTTTCGAAATTAATATGGCTCTATAAAGATTATAAATCACTTATCAATTACCACCATTATGACGAGATAAATGTAAAGATAGTGGTAACATGTTCAATGACACGAAAATGTTTAGTTTAAAACCTAAAAGTTGATTCTCAAATGTTGTAAGAAGTCTAATTTTGTTACCTAGAAGTCTACAAACCAACACAACCATATTATTATAACAAAAAACACAACACAAAAACTATTGCTCATACAAATAAAAAATGTGTATATAATTTGGTATTGTGGGAATAATTGGGTGCAAAAGTCCTTTTTCAATTAGAGATTTGAGTTTTTGCTTACAGGATATTATAAAGTAGTTTTTCTAAGGATTTTACATTTAAACATTTATAAAATCATGTTAATGGCAATTTCCAAAAATCTATTACTCGTATACAAGATAAACTAGTAACAATGCTTCAACTTATTCAGAGTCCGAATGGTGATAGCGGGATGAGCGATACGAAACAAAAGAAAAAGTAGGACGGTACAAATAAGTGCGGTGCGGGTTGAAAACTTAGCAGGACGAGATAAGTGCAGTTTTCCAAAAATTAGCGGGACCGGACAATGTTTGAATGGTGAAAAAAACAAATAGCGGTACCAATAATGCAATATATATATATATATATATATATATATATATTAAAATTTTTAAAATTAAATTTTATGTAATTCAAAATTTTATAAAACAATAAAGTATTTTATTAGAATTTATTAATGAGAATCTTAAAATTTATTGTTTTTTTCCTTTAATTTATTTGTTTTAAATAAAAAAGTTATTGTTATTGATAGTATTTTAGGTATATATTTTTCCGATGACATCTATGAAATTGTTTTTTTTTAATTAATAGTTATGTTTATGTTATTTTCTTATCAATAACTATTTTTAATAATTTTTCATATGTATAAATTATATTTAAGAAATATTTGATTAATTTTAAACAATTTTTAATATGATTTAAGAAAAATAATTTTAAATATTTATCTATTAATCACGAAAATTTAAAATTAAAATTTACAATTAATGAATTAAAATTTTAATATTATAAATCGATAAATACATATATGTTATTACTTATTTATGAATTTATGTACTGCATAGGCCTGAATGTTACAGTATTCACTTTGGTACAGTACATATTAGTTAGGTTAATGTAGTGTAAAATAAAATTGTTATCGAACCGAAACAAAAATCAAAATGAATTAAAAATTCACATAATTCTATCGAATTAACCGAATAAAACAAACTGAATTAACCGAACAAAATTCGGTTTAGTTCGGTTAAAATGTTCACCTCTAACAAGTAATATAGAAAATATAATAATTTTTTAAAAACACAATTTAAAAAAGTTTAGTAACTAATCATAACTATAAATTTATAACTATGTATTTCGTTTAGTAAAGTTTATTTAACTAAGTAAACAAAAAGTCAACTAAACAATGAGACGTATGGAATTCGATTTGAATTATTAAAATACAATAATTTTTATTTAAATGACGTTTTTGGACTTGTATCGCTGATAAATAAGTAAAATACAAATCCAAGTGCGTTTTTCATTTAATATGCTACTATTCATCTAGGAAAATATGAAAGAATATTTTAATTAAAACCATCAGATAGTTTGTAAAAACTGTGAATGGCATATAATTCAAGGTTTTACAAAAAACATTAAAATCCGCTTTTTGTATGTCACCATTCTTAACTTTTGAGGCTCCGAATGGTAACGGCGGATCAAGCGGTGTAGGTAAAAAAAATTAGTGGGGTGGTGCGGTACAACTGCGGTTTGTGTAGAAAGCGGAACAAGTGCGGTTCGTAAAAAATAAGCGGTGCAAAATAGTTTTTGAATGGTGATTAAGATTAGCGGTACGAAATAATATTTTTGATTAAAAAAAATTAAATATGGTAAAGAAAAATAATGGAATTGTTAAATAACATAAATATATTTTATAAATTTTAAAAATGTGTATTGATTATTTTTGAAACATATATTTTTAAGGTTTAAGAAATATATTTTTAATAATATTTATCTATTAATAATTAAAATGTACATAATAAATTAATAAAAAGTTTATAATTATTTATATGAGAAGGAAAACAAATATGAGTCATAAATGGTATAAAATATAAAATATTTGCTTTGTTATTTGAAGTATAAAATATTTGCTTTGTTATTTTTTGTAATTAAAAAATGCTGGTTGTTTTGTAACTTTGTAATTTTGTCATACATTAAAATTTTGAATTAACTTTTTTTTTTAAAAGAAAACAGTAAACAGGTAAATGACAAAAAAAGTAAATAACTACATGCACTATAGTCAGAGCCGTTCTTGAGCACAAGCAGAGCAAGCATTAGCTTGCGGCCCTTTTTTAGTTTAATATTTTTAATTAAGAAAACAACCCCTTAAAAAAAAAATTACTATTTTTTCGTTGTCGATTGCGGCCTTTGCAAATTTTTTAAATCTCAGGACCAGCTTTGACTATAGTATTGTATCCCTCGATAATATCTATTTATAATTTTAAAGTACGCTTTTTTCTTATTACATGCTTTTTTATACATCGATTTCCGTATACAGTTTTACTATTACGTTTTCATAAAATCAAATTCTTCTAACAAAAACGTGAATGAATATACTAAAACAATTTTGAGAATATTGTTGAATAAACCGCCACGCACATTGCTTCCATTCATGGCCTTAATTTCACACAAGTTTACTTACAGAAACTTCTTCCCTTTTTACTATTAATGAGAATTTGCATGTCTTTTTTATTATTAAGTTTATATTTTTATATCCAAATTTAAAGCCCACTACAAACTCTCGGTCCAAATGGTTACATTTTTATCAACAACAAAAAAAAAGTTTCATAAGAATTTTATTTTACCGAATCTATATAGGGACTGGGGTAAAGGAAGAATCTATATATATTATTTTTTATAACTACTCTCTCTATTTTACATTACTTGATTTTTTAGATTCTAGTTTTGTTTCACAAAGTTTTAGTTTTTACTTTTTAATTAATGTTGTTTTTTTATCAAGAATACTCAAACATGCTTTTTTGACTTAAAACAATTATTAGACATATCTTTCATGTCAATAATTAATAAGAGAGAAATAAACAATCCAATTTTTTTTAAGCATTGAAATTTGAAGAATAATGTTAAAGTGAGGTAAAAAGAGAGAAACAACTATTATTTTGCTTCATATGTATGGAAACTCTAGAAAATTAAGTAATAGAAAACATGAAAAATATTATAAATAGGCAATAGATCGGTCTACATAAATATAAGTAGGGTTTTATGTTAATGGCTTATTTTTAGGATTTCATATCAATTATCATGCGTTTAGTGTTTAATAGTGCCGACTCAATAGATGGGCACCCAGTGCGATTGCCCCCGGGTTCATCTAGTGAACCAATAATCAATGCTAGCTTAGAGACAGGAACACTAAGGGCGACCGCCCCGGATCACTTTCCTGAACCGATAATTTTAAGGTTCAAAACTTTTTATCTAATTTAAATTTTTTTAATAGTGATTTTAAGAAAATACTAATGATAATTATTTGTAATTAATTTACATTTATAAAATTTTACAATAAAAATATTATACATTAAAATTTGATTAACTTATTTATTATTATTTTTTAAAAAGTATATTTAAGGGGTCCAAAATATTTTTTTCCCGGGGATCCCTAATATTTTTGAGTCGGCACTACCAATAATTATATGACCCATTTTATTTTTTTAAATAGTGATTAAAAGTGACCATAAAAATGATTTTTTGTATTTTATTTAGATTTGTAAAATACAATAAAAACCAATACATTACCATTTGTTCTTTTATTTCGTATTTTTCAATAAATTAAATTTAAAAGGTCCAAAATGATAATTTTTCCTAAGCACCCATAATATTGTGAGCCAACCGGTATTTAGTGATTCAGATCTAACAATGTTAAGTGATTATGATTTATTGTTAGAATTTAGTCTTTATATTTTAGGATTTTGGAAATTAATGTGAAAGTTATAAAGTTTAAGATTATGATTTAGGTTTACAGCTTATGATTTATTTCCTATATATTAAAAGGGAAGACATTTTTTAATAAACCTTTTATTTTGATAGTTAATTACATGTAATTCCATTTACATTATCCTTATATCCAAACACTTATGACTTTTTAATTTTTTTTAACTCTTTGATAACTACTTACATGTTTTTCTCAAAGATTTTTTTCATTAAAATTAGGAATTTCGTTTTTTATTTCATTTTAATTTACAAAATTTATTTTTTATTTTCTTAGAAATATACCATGAAAAATATATATGTAATATATAAAATATTAACATTTAAATAAATAATTTAAACATTGTTAGTATTTGAAATAATATAAACTAATATATTTAAATTTAAAATATGTTTATAAAATTTGAATTATTAAAATTATTTATCTTTATTATTAAACAAATGAAACATACATTTTTATTATCTATATATATTATATATTTAAAATTATTCAGTTTACAAAATAAAAAATAGTATGTTTAGTACGTTTCATATTATAAAATTATATATTACTTCGATATTTCAAAAATGTTTAATAAATTTTAGATGATAAAATATTACTTACATATTTATATTTGTCAAAAAACTTTATATTTATTATATAAAAATTTATATAATGATACATAACATTTATTTATAATACCATAATTTTGAATTTATATTTTATAATATATTCACGCGCAATGCGCGGGACATCATCTAGTTGTTTATTATATTGTGTTTTGGATTAGGATGTAGTGATTATATATTTGGTTTTGAGATTTAAGGTTAAGGTACTTTTGTTTATAGATTAGGGCTTAAGATTTAAGGAACTATAGTTTAAGGTTTAAATTTAGAAAATTAAAATTAGTTTTATTTTAAATGTTTCCGTATGTATTTATGATAGTATTTATTTATTGATATTAATATTGAAGTCAAGTATTAGCAATGAGCTAGTTAAATAATATTCTTTCTGTTTCTTAATGATTGTAGTTTTAGAAAAAAAATTCTGTTTCAAAATAAAGTTATGATTGGGAAATATCAGTGGTGTAAGATTATTTTACTATCTATTAAAAATTATAGTGAACATAATAAAACAAATAAATAAATACACCAACATATCACTAAAAAAAAAAAAATAATAATATATATATATATATATATACTAACACAAATAAGATTATTAAAACGTATAAACATAAAAATAAAATGATTTTTTTCGATGACCCTGGTATCTAGAGCCCCGAAAGACTCCGACTAGGTCCAAAGCGTCCGCAGTCGGCAAGGATATCCAGGAAGACAGCCGAAATTTACCCCATGTTAATTGATGGTGGCTAGGATTCGAACTCAGGTGGTAGAACTCACAACTGTAAGCCTTTTACCACCAGAGCTAGAAGCTCCGGTTAAAAATAAAATGATTTGTGTTGTGTTGGAAGAGACATTAGCTTTATATTATTTGTTACATAAATCCGACAGTTTTTTTATTTTATGATTATAAATTTTGCTGTTGTTACCCATATAAATAAATATTCAAACAAAAATTGAAACGACATACTGTCATACACACACATATATATATATATATAGGGATAATATATATTAGTACAAAATATATCATTTTCCATACAAATAATGATGTAGTATGTGTATTATTTTAGAAAACTCATCTACAAGAATGAACAATATGACATTTAGCGGCTATTTTAATTAGTTAGAATTTTATATAAATAAAATTATACTTATTTTTATACATGTATAATATGGTTTTACTTGTTAAATTAAATATGAAAATCAAAAGTGCCAACTAAGAAAAATACATAATGTAAATATTAGTGCTATGGATTTTTTTGTTCTGTAGAGCCAAAATATAAATAAAATGAAATATATTGCTTTAGAAATCAAAAATCTCAAGAGAATTTGATTGATGAAAACTTAATGCTTTAGAAATCAATATGACTCTATGAATATTCTAAAACACTTACCAATCACCACACCATTATGACAAGATAACTGTAGAGATAGTGGTAATATGTTCAATGACACGAAAATGTTTAGTTTTAAACCTAAAAGTTGATTCTCAAATGTTGTAAGAAATCTAATTTGTTACCTAGAAGTCTACAAACCAACACAACCATATTATTATAACAAAAAAAAAAACAACACAAAAACCATTGCATACAAATACAAAATGTGTATACATTATATAATTTGGTGTTGTGGGAATAATTGGGTGCAAAAGTCCATTTTAGTTAGAGATTTGAGTTTTTGCTTACAGGATATTAGAAAGTAGTTTTTCTAACATTTAAACCTTTATAAAATCATGTTAATGGCAATTTCCACAAATCTATTACCCGTATACAAGATAAACTAGTAACAATGCTTCAACTTATTCAGGGTTCGAAAGGCGATAGCGGGATAAGCGGTACGGGACAAAAGAAAAAACGGGACGGTACAAATAAGTGTGGTACGGGTTGAAAAATTAGCGGGACGGGACAATTGCGGTTTTCCAAAAATTAGTGGGACGAGACAATATTTGAATGGTGAAAAAACAAATAGCGTACCAATAATGATATATATATATATA
>OVBE01017888.1:0-10236 GCA_900406425.1 Iberis pinnata
TCGACTATGAAAATTTCTGGATATTAGTGTAGTACTAAGAAGCGGTAATACTTATACGTATTATACAGAACTAATATCAGAGTTAATGTTTTTTTTTCACGAAAGAACTAACTCCTTTATTTATCAGTGATTGAGTACATCCAATGAATCAGAACACCAATAAGGTAAGGAAGTGCCAAAAAAGAGTTAATTTTTTTAAAAAACCAATAGTTAATGTGTTTTCTTGATATCTGAGTTATCTAAATAAACAACTGGGGTTTTATGTTTATGTATGAGTTATGTTATACACAATACGACTGAATTTTGATTTTGAAGATACGTATGAGTTATGCGTACCATATGTTACTCTATGACAATGTTATGACTAAGTTACGACTGGGTTAGGGTTTAATTTTTTTTATTTAGAGTTTAGACCAACTCCAACGTGACGGTATTACGGTTGGTCGTTTTTGGGTGCATGTATGATTATATTTCTACTATACGACTGAGTTATGTTTATTGTAGGAATGAATTTTTTTTATTTTACGGCTGAGTTATCTTACTAAACGGCAGGTTTTTTTGTGCATGTTTGTTATACGGCGTAGATATACAAACTTAATAAACTTAAACTGCATGATATACAAACTCAAAATCATCGATAATTATCAGGTCCAAACTCTTCAAACATATCTACTAGTTCAAGACAAACTCTTGTTAAAATCCACTCGGGATTTTCCTGGCAAAGAGCCCAAGTCTTCTTAAACATATGCATGAAGATTCGGTAAACCGTTCGTCCCGCCTTACTAAGATATGTCCAAAATTTCATGGTGTGTGACGGATCCCACCTGTTTTTTCTGTACAAAAGGACATCACAAAAGTGTTAGTGTTGGTTTTATATCTATGGAAGAAAACTCAATTGATCCTTACAGCGAGAATATGAAACCATTGTTCCTTATAATCATCAGGAATCAAGTGGTAAGTTGGAAACACATGAATTCATCCTTGTTAAAGAATTCGACTGAACGCCTTCACAAGATCGTACATAAATTTAAACCACACAACACCAATATTGTCAGGATAAATATCGGGACCAGGATTTAGCACTAGGAGGTTTTGCCTATCACCAGAATTATTAATGGCATTGACACTGCTGTGTAACCTGAAGGAATAAGGAGGAACAACCGAGAAATTTGACATGTCTGAATAGATTTGGTAACAAAAAGACATAGGGTGAAGAGGGTAACTACATATAGAAAGAAATAAGAAGACGAAACTTCGCGAGTTAAAACGAAAAAGGTTTAAAACCAATTGCTTGCAAAAAATAAAACGGAAACGTCACGATTTAGTTACACTTGACGACTGATTTATTTGTCTTCACGACTGAGTTAAGATTATTATGATATTTAAGGTTTAGTTTATAAGGTTTTGGGTTTATTATTTAGAGTTTACTAAGAGATATATATATAAGTGAGTTAAACTCTTAATTAGTTACTTAGAGTACATTGTATATTAATTCTCAACATACATCTCAATAGCATTATCAATTTTCATTCAACAAAGTGGATTCATACATTTTATTAATATTCACTTGGGATTGAATAGAGGATCTTTATTAAAAAACTTTATAATTCACATTCAATTTCGAGTTTTAGAACGTGTTTAGGATCAATGATTTATGGTTTAGGGTTTACTAACATATACAAAAGGGAAGTTAACTAAGCCTTAAACCTTAAAACTAATTCCTTACTATTCTAATAATTTTCTCATATAAAAATGCGAGTTAGACTGTTGATGAGTTATCTAGAGTACAATGTATATGACTTACTTTATATGAGTTAAACTCTCATTCCTAAATCTACATGTTAGGTTTAATGTAACCGTAAGACAACTTACATCTCAATAGAATAATCCATTCTCATTCAATAAAGTGGATACATACATTTTATTAATATTCACATGGGATTGAAATGAGGATCTTTATTAACACATTTTATAATTCACATTCTGTTGAGGGTCAATGATTTGTGGTTTAGGGTTTACTAACAAATATAAAAGGGAAGTTAACTAAACCCTAAACAATAAACCCTTACTATACTAAAACTTTTCTCATATAACAACATGAGTTAGGCTCTTGAAGAGTTATTTAGAGTACATTGTATATGATTTACTTTATACTCCCTCTGTATACAAAAGATTGATGTTTATCAATTTCACACATATTAAGAGAATAAGCATTAGATATAATATTTTCAGTTTATGACAATTGTTTTATTAATGTAACCAATTTTTTAAATGCATTATGGAGTATAATTTGTCTTTTTTCTTTTAAATTTATGTTTCCCATATATAATAATCATTTTTGCACAGATTATATGTTCACTTTTGGAAAACTCATTTATTTTATAAAAATGCATTAATTAAAGGCAAAACATCAATCTTTTGTATACAACAGAAAAAATTGGGAAGTTAGCTTAACTACCATACATTTTAGTACAAATGACTAGAACCATACAAATTTTTTTTTATTGCTTGCATTTTTTCGAATGCCCAGCGTACCCTTCTATTACGTTGTGATAAAAACGTATTTACAGGAATGCCATTCGCCATGTAGGAATTCATTGACGTGTATTAATGAGACGACTTATGGTTACATTGCAGATGAGTTACAGAAATCAGTTGAGTAAAGAGATTTGGACTGAGTTATATTATCGGTAGGCTTAGTTATGGTAACAGTAATGCCACAAACTGCTGGTATATCGGTTGTATCCTTTGATTCATTCTTGTTGAACTGATGTTTTGGATGGTTTTGTTGTTGTTTTTGAGTTATAGTAGTTTTGTAAGATATCAATTGCAAATTGTTGCTTCTGAGTATGGTTGAGTTACCTTTTTTACTTGATCGAATGAGGTTCAATTCTATACTTAGCCAATTTCTTGCGATTTTAACAATTCTTTCAGAGTTCTTAAGTAAAATATGCGCATTTTATAGATATATTCAAACAGTTCCAATACAAGATTAGGTTCCAGAAATGAATTGCAAGAGGGGTTTATAGGATCCTCCGTCCTCAAAGAGGTGTACTGCCATTTTTGCCCGAATACCTTGAACATTGGTATCGTTTATACCATAAAAAACGACACCAAGCGCTATACATTCAATAAACTTTAATGTAAACACCCCACAATCACCAAATATATGGTTTTGTGGAGCGTGTTTGATATCTACCCATCGCAAGGTAAAAATTTTATTCCCCGTAGGTTCTCGTTTGTCATGTGGAACATATTTGTCCAGCATCCGTGGAATCATCTGCAGTAGCAGTTGAAAAGATTGGTACACTTTATCCGTACTTTATGGTGTTACCTGTCCAATGATTGAGTAACCAGCTATAAGTGCTGTCAAATGTGCATAGCATGCTTGTGGTACTATTGATACAAGAGTTGTGTTAATAGTGCCAATAGCATACTACATGCACATCTTGGCAGCATGTAGAGCACGTTACTACATGGAAAGTGAGATTTCTGGTTTAGAACTAAAGTTGTTTAGAACAATTACAAGTAATCATCCAATTAAAGTACTTGATGTAATTTAGTTATTTACATTTGGTACAACTTTTATCTTCATATTTACTTGTTAATGTAGTAATGTATTGTAAAATTAACTCAACCCTTATCAAACAAAACCCAACCATATATAAACATAACTCATCCGTAGTCAACTAGAACTCAGCCGTATGAGAATAGGACTAAGTCGTAGACATAACTCGGCCACTAAACAATAAATGTTAGTCGTAAGAGTAAAGATGAAAGAGCTAGCTTTTAGTAAGCAATAATCAGCTTGATGTAACTCAGTTGTTTCGTATATTTTTAATTTTATAACTCAAGAACACGATAAAAGTAACTTAGCCATTTCTTTTATTAATAAACAATAATAATAACCCAGCAGAATGATAAACAATAACTTAGGAAATAAGAATGAAATTAGTCTACGTTTCGAGCACTCCAATTATCATCCCTCTATGTAATAGTCTTAAGACTATACGAACGGAATTACTCTTTGAGTCATTATATTTGAGACGTACACAGAAAAATGAAGCCTTCGGTAAGATAACTAAGTCGTAGCGTTCATCTTAAAATTTTATAACTCAGTCATCCAATGAAAACTAACTTAGCCGTATTGTATAGTGTTACCTAAGACACTAAGAATAACTCAGCCGAATGATAAACAATAACTAAGTTTCTTAATATTTTAGACGTATTATACGATTGAGCACTAATATCTATTAATTATTAGGATCGAACAAATGTTGCTTATTACGCAGTATGAGGCTATGATGTGAATTAATCATAACTCAGTCGGTAAGTAAAGAACATAACTCAGAAATACATAAAGATAAACTAGGCCTTTAGTAGGATAACTCAGTTTTCTATGACGGGACGAGAAAGTCAGTCTCTCCCTCTCTGCCGCAGTTAAAGGTTTAATATAGCAGATCTAAAAATACTCCTCATTAGTTTCTTTTAATTATTGCTTTTCTCTATCTAAAAATACGCAATCACACCTTTTGCCCAGATACACATCTTTCTATAATTAAGTAATGGAGTAGTACTCCCTCTGTTACATAATAGTGATTTTTTAGATTTTTCACAAATATTAAGAAACTAATAATTGATTCTCTCTCCTTAACTTATCTCCACATTATCATTAAAATTTCAATGTTTAGAAAAATTAATATTGTGTTTTTTATTTCTCTCTCTTCAACTATTGGTAGAAACGATGTGAAAATTATTGTTTTGCGTGAAAAGGCGTGTTTGAGTATTTTTGAGAAGATAAAAATATTAAATAAAAAGCAAAAAATCAAGTATTATGAAACAAAAATAAAATCTAGAAAATCATATACTATTAAGAAACAGAGGGAGTATAATAAATTGAAAAGTTAAGTTTTAAGTATTGAAATTAGGAAAATATAGATAAAATGGGTAAAACAGATAGTAATTAACAGAACAATCATTAATTTTTAATACAAATGATATCTAAAACATAACACATACATAAACATAAAACCAAGTTGTTTATTTAGATAACTCATATATCCATAAAACACAATAACTATTTGTCTTTAAAACACATTAACTCAAATATTAGTCATGTGTAATTCATATAAGTATTACCGCTTCTAATATCGAGAAATTTTCATAACCGAGGTCAACCTGATAGGATTTTCTTGTCAAAGTCACTATTTGTACACAAATAAAGGTCTAAACTGATAGGGAAAACTCAGCTCTGCCCTTATCAAGTTACCGACTTAAGGATAACTCAACTTTGGAGAGAAAGCCAGGATTCTCCAAATTTAGAGATCATCATTCACTAAATTTAGAGAGCCGATTTGGAGATGCTCTGATAGGGGTGCTCCAAAGGAAACTCTAAATCACTAAATTCAAGTTTCTTAACTATTGGAGGTAACAAAGTTAAAACACTTAACAAATTTTCTTAATCATTAAACTGATTATAATAAATTTGGTGAAGAACCACTAATTGGAGCTAAGTTATTCCTAACTCGGTAACTGAAATCGTAATGACAATTTTTAAAATCCCTTTATTATTTAATAAACTTAAAAAATTATGACTGGCAAAACGTCAATCAAAACTTTATTTGTGTACAGTTTAGTATCTTTTACATGTAAATCCTATCAGTTTGACCTTGGTTATGCAAATTTCTCGATATTAGTTTAATACTAAGAAGCGGTAATACCTATTAGTATTATACATGCCAAATATCTGAGTTAATGTGTTTTATATAAACAATAGTTAATGTGTTTTCATGATATCTGGGTTATCTAAATAAACATATGGTTCGTCATTATAACTTTAAGAGTTTGCATTAAATGCAACGATTAATTTACTCTAGACAACTGATTTACAAAATTGAATGGTTTTGCTATACGGTTGAGTTCTTGTTTTCATGGTTGAGTTCTTGTTTTTATGGCTGAGTTCTTGTGCAATTATGGATAAGTTCTGGTTTTACTTTTTTGATATAATTATGACTGAGTTCTGTTCGAATAAGACTGATTTGAATGAGTATAAAAATTTTTAGTTGCAGAGGTAAATAACGGAAATACAACCAATACTAATATTAGCAGTAGGATAATGAGATTGAGTATGAAGATTACTTAGATAGTGTTTTATTTAATAAGAACACGACTGTGATATTAGGCTATAATCCTTACATGCTCACTTCATGTCAACCTGTAAGTGTTCTAAACAAAAAATTTGTTCAAATTGCCCAAATGCAGAATCTGGTTGCACCACGAAAATCTTCTATAATGAAAGATCAACACATTTTTAGCAATGCTCGTTCACCAAGCTACCTTGTCCTTTTAGCAGTTGCAACTACATTGGCTTGTACAAGGATTTATATAAACATTATTATGTTGCTAAACACCATAAGTCCTTGTACATATTTAAATGTTGTTGTGGGTGAATCACATCTAACAAATTCAAGCAAGATATGCATATACTGCCAAATGCGCAGATCAAGTGTTCTGAAGGTTGTAGATGAGTCTCATATAGTAGCATCTTCAAGAATTGTATTTCGTCCCTCAGCCTGTATTAGAAATAACTTTCATTTACAATGAAACAAATAAATTAAAAATATGATTTACTAAATAAAAAGATAGATAAACAAAACCTTAACAAAATCGCATTTAGATTGCGGAGAATGTCTTTGGTGCAATAGACATATCCATTATGTGGAGTGTAAACTAATGAATTTTGTAATGCACAACAATTTGCGTGTCTTTTCGAAGCTTTATGGCAAGATATATTTAAGGATCTAATCACCTCCCAATTAGAAAGATATTTCATGCTCATAAGAACTCAGAGAAGAGTTATTTGGTGCGCCTTTGGTGGTCGCATAGGATAAGAGATCAATATTACAATAAACAGTTGGAGATTTGATGCCTCTTTGGTGGTTGCATATGATAAATAGGAGGGAATCCGATTGCATGTGTACTGTTTGTCAGCAAAATCGAAATCAAAATGGAAGGAGAGAGATTGCATGCATACTATTTTTGAGGAAAAACAAAAGCAGAAGAGAGATAGGGGAAGGGAGAAAATCTTGAAACATATTAATAGAAAGATTGTGAATTTGTGAGCAGATTAGGATAAAAATTGATAAATAAATAGAGCGAGAATCATCACGTCAAAGTCAAAATTTTTTTAATATAAATCGAAGAGTCAAGATTTCTTGTATTTCGACCTCTTTGTATTAGACTCCTAATACAATCGTAACATATACATAAAGTATGAGTTATTCATACCTCGGTAACATAAAAAGAGATCTTTATACGCATCGTAATATTATATCATAAATGTGTAATAAGACATCATAACCACGACAAAGAGAGAGAGAGAGAGAGAGAGAGAGAGAGAGATTTTCAATACGACTGAGTTATGGTTTAATAACGGCTGTGTTTTGGTTTACATAAGGCTGAGTAAATCTTGACGGCTGAGATTTTTAATGAGACTAGGTTCCGGTTTAATAACGGCTGGGATTTTTAATACAACTAAGTTACGGTCTAATAACGACTAAATATGACTAAGATGTGTTCGACCAACGGTTGATTTATGGATTGGAATCATTTTGTTATAAGGTTGAATATAGTACAAAATTTGAAGATGAAAATTATGTCTGAATTATCTTACTAAAGGCTTTGTTTTTCTTTATATTATAACACATGACTACAATATTCTCTGTCAAGCGTGAGAATTTTGAAGAACGAACCCTCATTGTCAGCTATTACTGTAAGTGGCTGCTCAAAGTACAATTAAACATAACACAGTTTATGCATAGGATGGTCAAAGAGTTATCTAATGATGATTTAAAAAAAATATTTCGATTTTAGTTACCTAGGTAAGAGTTATCAAGTTACCGACTTAAGGATAACTCAGTCCTTATTAGATTCTAAACAAAGAGTCGACATCAATGTAAGTGTTGAGACATGCGTGATGTTGTACTCAGAAATGGTGTGATTATCCTCGAGATGTATGTCTCCCGAAGCTTGGCCTTAACTTTTGCAATTGTATTGGATCTTTTAACCTCAACGATGTTTGTCATGCCCGAAAGAGTGTTTACAAATATACACATGGTTTCTTTATCAAACTTGGTTTATAAAGACTTGGACCAACTCTCATAGCAAGTTTACGATATGGCCCATCGCTCTTGAGGTCAAAGAATTTGACCCTATCTTCAACTTCATATTTTATGCTCGTTCCCTCCACTGTCTCGATTGAAATATTCATTGCAAACCCCAATTTTTTTTCCAAAATAAAAGAAATTTTCTATGTGTTTCTTTCTCTCTTATGGTTTTTCTTATTTTTATATATAACATTACGTAGGTCGGTTCGTGTCAAATAAACATAATATTTTATTTTTCCCTTTTTGGTTTTATATTTTGATAAAATGGAAATAGAATATTAAATACTAAAATAAAGAAATTTTCCTTGCCAAATATTCAAGGAAACACGTCTTTCTATAAGTATTGCTTTTCTCTATCTAAAAAACGCAATCACACCTTTTGCATAGAAACATATCTTTCTATAATTAATTAATGAAGTAGTACAATAAATTGAAAAGGTAAGTTTTAAGTATTGAAATTTGGAAAATACAGATAAAATGGGTAAAAGAGAGAGAAATTAATAGCACAATCATTACTTTTTTAAATACAAATGATATCTAAAACATAACACAAACATAAACATAAAAACCCAGTTGTTTATTTAGATAACTCAGTTATCAAGAAAACACATGAATTATTTTTCTTTAAAACACATTAACTCAGATATTAGTCCTGTGTAATACGGATAAGTATTACCGCTTTTAATATCGAGAAAAATTTATTACCGAGGTCAAACTGATAGGATTTGCTTGTAAAATTCACTAAAATGTACACAAATAAAGGTCTGATTGATGTTTTGCCAGTCATAATATTTTAAGTTTATTAAATAATAAAGTGTCTATAAAAAATTTCAATACGATTTCAGTTACCGAGGTAGGAATAACTCAGCCCCTATCAAGTTACCGACTTAAGGATAACTCAGTCCTCATTACATTCCAGACATACGAATAACTCAACCCTTATAGTGTATTAAGAGAATTCATGGATATTTCTTTTTTGATAAATATGTTATTTGTGTGTTTTTCATAAAGAATATGTTAATATTTACAAATTAATCATAAATGTTTATGATAGATAATGTAAATAATGGATGGTGTAAAACTTTAGATGTTTTAGTTTTGAGTTATTTAAAATAAGTAATTGATATCTATTGTTATTAAGAAATAGACTTGTATCAAGGTCTAGCCGCCTCTCACAAAAGCTGCTAGACACGTTTATCTTGGCAGCTTTGGAGATGACGTTTCTCGACACCGGTGGCAGCGCTTCCCACCGGTGTCACCTTCTTCACCTGGTCTCATGATTTTTCTTCTGTTTAGGCTTCATTTAAAGGTTCTATATCGTCTCTGTTTCGGATGAGATTAATGAACTTCACCGGTGTGACGTGAGAGTCTGTCGCCGCCACCATGCAAGGAGTTTTGTCCTAATAATTCTTTGTGTTGTTGGCTCCCCTCCTCCTCTACAAGCACCATCTCTGCTCCCTTGCTCAGCCGAACCCCTGCCTCTTCTTTATCTCCCATCTTACCTCATGGACGATACTATTCTCTCTGCTCGTGGTGGTTTTGGCCGTTAAGGATTGTCTCATATCCGACCTGAGATCAGGCACGAGATTTCTTCATCTGCCATTTTACCGAAGACATTACGTCATATCAGCAATTATCTTGGAGCTAAACTCTTTAAAGCGACTTGTCTTCTCCAAATCTCTCAACGATTTATTCAATGTTTTTCACTGTATTTGCGTTGTTATGCAACAACAGCCATTTCGTATATTTTGAATTTTATAACTCAGGCACTCAATGAAAATAACTTAGCCATTTCGTTTATTATACAACAATAATAATAACCTAACCGAATGATAATTGTTATAACCGAGACGAATGATGTCTTACTAGTACTACGAAACTGTGATGCGATAATGCGTTTTTGAGGTCAAACCCTATGCTTATGATGTCAGTTTTTATGTCAGAGTATTAGGCAGCTGTGACGGGACGATAAAGTCAGTCTCTCTCTCTGTCGCAGATAATCTGATTTTACGATGCGTGTAATGATGCTTATTACTTTACCGAGGTAAAAAACGTAAAAAGACATCATTAC
>OVBE01017889.1:0-10235 GCA_900406425.1 Iberis pinnata
ATATGAATAATTCTAATAAATTAAATTTTATAAAGATTTAAAATTTAAAATTTTTTAGGAAAATATTATTTAAAAATTAAACAAAATAAAAAATCTAAAATACCACGTATATAAATAAAAATCGAGTGTCTACACCAGGATCAAAATGGTGCACAGGATAAGAAGTTGGAATACAATTGCGGACCACTTGGCGAGAACAGCACGAAAACGAAATCTGTTATTTTCTTTCGTTGACACATCACTGCCGAATTGGTGTTCGTCGTTTCTTTTAATGTTTTAATGTGTATAGTTATTCCATTTGTTGTCAAAAAAAATAATAAATTAAAAAAAAAAACAAGTGAGTAAATAATGAGGCTTCAAGAAGAAAGATTTGATGTAGATACATATCAATAACATAATCTTCTTTAGAAAATGCAAAAGCTTGAACATGGGTTTGTCAGAGAATGTGGGGTACTTTATAATGTACGTACGGAGACAGATAAGACATTTTCTACATTTAGTTTTGATGAAAAAATGTTTTAAGATTTTAAAAAGTTTAAAATCAATAAGATCCATTTAGTTTAGTACGTTCAGCATTTTGTCAGTAGTCACCTTTCATGTTTAAATGGTTGTGTTTGTTTGGTACGGATTAATTAGGTCACCAATTAATAATGAAGTTAGTATATGTAAATAGTTATAACTTATTAGTACATGTGGACAAAAATATATACAACTTAAGTACATTTTGTTCTAGAAAGCAAGTTTTATAATATAGATACATATAGATTAGACGGTTCGACGGTTCTGAGATTTTAAATGCTTCAATCAAAAATGAAAAAAATTGGCCGGTTTTTAAACTAATTTTTTTAAATGGGTCAATTATTAAACTAAAATTTTGAAAATAAAAATGAACCGCAAGCTCGTATTTGATATGCTTGGCCGACTATGAGTTTTTCATATAACAAGTAGTAATTCATTTCTCAACATTATTATTTATTTATTGACTACACGTACTAATTGCAATTTTCAACTTATTCGGTATTAACTACACATAAAAGCCAAATGGTCGGGATCTAGTAATTACTAATCTTCATAATGAATCACTTAGTTAGTCTAGGCCAGAGATCGATTTTTTTAAAATAAGAAATTACGAAATCATTTTTTTTCTTTGTCAGTCGAAGATAATATTACGTTTTAGGTCTATTGAAAAACATGATGAATGGGCTATTCGACGGTATCATTCACCCTAACTCTTCCTAGTTTAGCCAAAAAAAAAAACACACATAAGCATTTGGATGTGATTATATAAGATTTGTGGGTAAAAAACAGATATATTAATTTAACCTGCATTATTTTTCTAACATTTTCTATCTATTTATCTCTTCCTAAATATTTTTGTATAATTGATATCTCTTCCTAATTAAACCTTCCTTTGAATCCAATTCTTATACCAAAACTTCAACTAATTTTGGTGTTAACTATCACCGTTGAATTCCACAATAGTGTATGTATTTCATCTTACACATTATATAAATAAATTAAAACTTATGTTATTTCTCTAAAATATTATCATTATAACAAGGTATTGGAATTTAAATACTAAAATTTGCACTAAAATCTATAAAACAACCGAGATTTCTAGCTCTGATGGTAAAAGACTCACATTTGTGAGTTCCGTCACCTAGGTTCGAATTCTGGCCACCGTCAATTAACATGGGTGAATTTTGGCGGTCTTTCTGGATATCCTTGGCAACTGCGGACGTTTTGGACCTAGTCAGAGATTTTCAGGACTTCAGATACTAGGATCATAAAAAAAAAAACCTAAAACAACACTTAATTTGAATTAAAAAATATAATCATAAACTAACATCTATTAAAAAAGTATTAATGAAAGTTGATTCATCCTCAACCAAAAAAAAACCCTAACTTTATCAACTAAATAAATTAAATACTATACATATAATAAAATACTAAATCCACTTTAAAAATATCTACTCATTTAACTATGTTATATATAATAAAGAAATAAATAAGATAATAAAAATAGAAAATGAAATGAAAGTGGAAGTAGTTGTATGAAAAAAGGACTTTACAAATAAGATTGAGCTGTTACCAAAAATGGTGTCCCTTAATCATTCTTAGAGTCACAAAGTTGCATGCGCAATCAAACGATTCCTTCTTCTACGGCTTTTCCTTCTTCCGTACATTTTAATTAAATTTTCTAACCTAAATATTTATTTTATTTATTGGACAAAAAGTTAGGTCGCCCATCTTTTTCTAGTGGTGAGGGAGTTCTAAGCCGAAACCCGTATATTTATTCAGGATGAGACTCAAATCATGTTATATAATTTTCTTATAGAGAGCATATCCCGTCCAACAGGAATCGCCATACATTTTTCAGGATTTAGGGGATTAACCACTAGGTCAACTCAACATTGGTACTAGGAATGACCATTTCGGGTAACGGGACGGGTAATAGCGGGTATGGGTCGGGTAAATATAGTTCGAGTATAGAAATTAATACCCAAAGCATACCCATAAAATTATGGGTCGGGAAGTGGTGGGTAAGGATCGGGTCAGATAGTTAAAATTAATACCCGTTTAATATCCGAACTCGTAATATACTATATAAATTTGACTAATATGTGTATTAAAATTTAAAATAGTATAATGTTTGATTATATTATTATATATTTACAAAAAAAAATTTAGAAAGTTGAATAAAATAGTAACAAAACTGAAAATATGACATCAAATAACCGATTATGTAAGTTTTTTTAACGTCTATTAAATCATATATTTATTATAGTACAATTTTATATTTATTTAGAAAATTATTATTATTATAGATAATTTTTGAAATAATTTTATAAATTTAATTATGTAAACGGTTAATTCGAGTACCCAGATAATTACTGTTACATGACCCTTACCCAACCCTTACTCAACTTTTACCCGTTTAAAATTTTTTTCTTGACCCAAACAGATAATTATCATTACTCGTACCCGACCCTTATCCGTAATATGGATCGGGTACATGACGTGTCGGGTTATCCGACCCAAAGTGGACAAGTCTAGTTGGTAGGTCTCCAATATTAAATCGTTATAGACTTATAGTAATAGTATGATTATATTTCCTACATTTTATTTTAAAACTATATTTTATAATAATAATAGAATATATTTGATTTTTAGTATACATTCAATTTTTTATGTGAAATCAATTAAAGTCTATATATTTTTTTTGTCACAATTTTAGTTTATTATTTATATTTCGTAATATATTGTTCTGATTAATTATGATATTTTATGAAATATAGACAAATTAGAAAAGTTTACGTAACTTATAAATTTAATGATTCTAAAAAAATCACAAAATTATGTGTTCTAAAATTACCACTCCTAAAAATTCTAAAATACTAAATAAATGTTTTTGTTCAAAAAACCACAAATTTGAAATAGTTATAACACTTCAAATTTAAACTCTAACCCTTTTTCCCAAACCAAATCATACCGCTTTCAAAACTAAACTCTAAACTATACTTAGTGAACACAAACCAAAAATTTTAAACCCTTAAAATTCACTTTATGTTTTGCGTTATTTTTAGGAAAAAAAATTATTGATGTTTTTGGAACTTCTAGAAGTGTATAGCATTTTTATAATTTGAACTACTATTGATAGTATTTTAATGAATTATTCATGAATCAACATGCAAACACATTAACATTAATTAAAATTACATAGATGACTTTTTTGTCAAACAAAACAGATGAAATATTATTTTTGGATTTGGGTTGAATATTAGTCGTTAATTTAGTATTTTGATGCACGATGTATCACGCAAAACCGAGCTTCGTTGGTTTAATCAAATTATATTTAATGCACAGTTGTGTTTTCTGTATCTATAATCGTCAATGGCTAAACCATATAATTAATCGATAAAATAAATATGAATAAATAAATAAAAAACACACAAAACATAAATATGAGACGTTGAGATTCATAACCGATTGTAATGTTGGACCGACGAAAATATGTTTATAAATTATAATATGATTCGACCTTGCATGCATATATATTGACCCAATTTGACATAAACTAACAATTTTTTTCAAAAAAAAATAGCTAATAAAATTTTGTATATGAGTTTGAATTCTATATGTCAAAAATAAAACAATACTCCTTCCGTTTTGTTTTAATTATTCGCTTAAGAGTTTCTTTTGTTTCATATTAATTGTATTTTTAGATTTTTTATGAAAAAATTAAATAAATTTTACTTTTCTGGCCAATAAATAATCGTAGTATTTTTTTATTGATTAGTTTAAAATATTTAATGTTATTTTTATAAAAAGTATATATATTTTAAAAATATGTGAATAATTTTTAACAATAGTTATTTCGAAAAGGAAGAAGTTGCATATTCGCAAAAAGAAAAAAAATACTACTAGTAGAATATATATTGTGGTGTTGTTAAACTGTTTTTTTTTTAACCGGGATTTTTAGTTCTGGTGGTAAAGGGTTCACAGTTGTGAGTTATGTTATCTGGATTTGAATTCCGGCTACCGTCAATTAAAATAGGGTGAATTTCAACGGCTCTCATGGAT
This sequence comes from Iberis pinnata, assembly GCA_900406425.1. Classification (NCBI taxonomy): domain Eukaryota; kingdom Viridiplantae; phylum Streptophyta; class Magnoliopsida; order Brassicales; family Brassicaceae; genus Iberis; species Iberis pinnata. The sequence continues at coordinate 4,585 of OVBE01017889.1, forward strand.
ATCCTTGACAATTGCGAACGTTTTGGGATTAGTCAGAATCCTTCAGACTTCGGATACCAAAGTTATAAAAAATGTATTTTTTATTTAAAAATGTTGAGAAAATATACTTATTATTAAATTAATTAATGAGTTTTATCACTTATTTTACAAGTGTAACTTTCTATAGTATTTTTTAAGTTAAAAATTTGACTAAAATAATGTTAAAATTTAGTTAATAATTTAGCAAGACTATATGATAACTCGTGACCACTTTTTCAAAAAGCAAAACTTAATAAATTAAGAGTATCATGACGACACATACTCATTATAAACCTAAAGCAAATAGTTCTCTTACTTTTATTAGGTTACGTAACATTCCAATTCAACTTGTTCATAAACAATTTAAACATCCCTATTATAAAACTAACTATCAACTTTTAATTCGGTTTAAATAAACTTAATTTCTTTTAAAAAAATTTTTAAAAATGTAGACCGTATATTTTATTGTCGGTTCAACTTGTTAGGTCCTCAAGATTTTCTCTTAGACTGATTTTTAAGGTTTGAAATTAATCGAGATTAGATTTAATTCGATCTTTATTTAACCAATATTAGCATGTGGTATAAAAGAATGAGCCGAGCCAATAAATTGTTATGGTTTTCTTGTCACTTTGATATTTGGAATCACAAAGAATCGATCTAATAACTCAAACTCTATAAATATAAACAAATACACTTGTAGATGGTGATTGGTAAATGCTGTAAATTTATATTTTTTGCTGTAGAAAGTTGGTTGTATGAATTATTGATGTAGCTTTATTTTTATTTTTGCTGTAGGATTTTGGCTTTATAAATTTTTGGATGTAGGTTTTCAAAATAAAATCGTTATTGGCAAATATCAGTGCTGTAGGATTTTTTGTTCTGCAGAACCAAAAAAATATTCAAAGCTTAATAAATACTAGTGCTTTGGATTTTTTGCTCTGCAAAACCAAAACATAAACAAAATGAAATATATTGCTTTATAAATCAAAAATCTCTATAGAGCTTGAGTGGTGAAAACCTAATGTTTTAAAAATCAATATGACTCTGCGGAGATTTTAAAGCACTTACCAATCATTACCGTAATGTAAGTGATCAGGTACGAAAATTGATATGGTAACAAGACAACAATGATAACACAACAAAAATAATAAATTGTTAGAGTTTGATAAAAGAAAATAGGTGATATTTAGGAAATTAATGAGGTTGACAAAATTTATTAATCAAAATTCCTAAACAAAATTTGGAAAAATATAAAAAAAATCTTCAAAACATAATGTTTGTTTAATTACTCTAGTATTTTCCTACGTTCAAACTTTTAAAATTTAAAATTTTTAATTACAAAAATCAATCTAATGACATATTAATTAAACATTTTATATTTGCGTGGCGAATAATTTTTAAACTCTTATTCAAATAAAAATGCCATAAAAATTACATCATTATACCACTTGGTTCTTTTTTATCTTGTATATTTTTTAGTCAAACTCTTAACATTCTTACGGCATAACAATAGCTATATGAGTAAATTTTTATATAAAAATTATCAACTAAAATCTAAAAAGTATAAAACAGCACATAGTAAAATTATTAAATTGTGTTAGTGCTTTGATGAATACTTAAGCAAAAGCCATATGATTCACCAAGATATACTTGTCTACTAAAAGTACAATAACCATCTGTCAACTTTCTTATTGAATATTAGTTAATTTCTATGATTACTAGGAGATTCGGATACTGTTTTCTAGTGAAACAGAAAAAAAAACATTATGAAGACAGTCGTATAAAGAAATCACTTTTAGATCATTGTTGAACCGGTTTTGATAGTCTCAAGACTCGGTCACGTTTTTCTTCGAAAGAATAAGTGAAGATAATTTTTTTGGATGAACTTTCGCTGGTCTTTCCTTGAGATGTTTTGCTTTTTGGTGATGTTGGTTATGACGTTGTTGACGGGATACTTTGTTTCTCTGATATTTCGTCTGTTGTTACCGATTGAGTGGTTCCGCTTCTCAAATGATTTTTTTGTATGTCTTGATAGACGAAGTACTTCTGCTCCGTAGGTGTTTGCTTCAACTGCTTTGATTGATGAGGTGCTTCTATTCATGTAATTGTTTCGTCTAATTTGATCGACGAGGTGCTTCTGCTTCTCAAATTTTTGCCACATCTGTCTTGATTGACGAGGTGATTCCGCTTCTCATGTGATTGCTTCATCTGTCTTGATCGACGTGGTGCTTCTACATCTCAGATATTTTCCTCGTCTGTCTTGATCGACGAGGTGCTTCTGCTTCTCAGATGTTTGTCTCGTCTGACTTGATTGACGAGGTGCTTTTACTTCTTAGATGATTGTTTCGTCTATATCGGTAATGGTAGTTCTTGATCTTTCTTACTATTCCGTCTTGCCTTCCTCCCTCTCCTTTTATGTTAGCAGAAAAACTACTATTTATAGCAAGTATTCAGAGATTTAAGGTAGAATCTAGTGCGAACGGTACTTCAGATCCGCACGTTTTCATACTGGGTGATACCCTCTCGGTCGATTGTGGATTATTAGATTGGATCAAAAATTAAGTTCAAAATGGGCTTCGGCCGGGATGTCAACCCATGTCCAACAATCATGGGAAAAAAAACCCCTCAAAGTTTATGCCAAAATGTTATAAAAAATGTCAATCCAAAATATGTTAGGGTTCGAATTCAAAATCCGATTTCTAGATACATATTAATTAAATAATTAAGATGACCATGCGTATCACTTTATTTAATTTATTATTCTTACAAACTACACAAGTATAACTCAATGTTATTATTTTGTATGGTTGGCTAGAAAATAACATATAAACTTTCAAAGAAATCTATATAACATTAGTTTTTTAAAAGTCAAAAGTTAAAACATCATTTGTGTGTTGTTGATTAATATGTTGTCAACAATGTATTGTTCATAGTAGATAGGCACCACAATATCTTAAACATGAGCTTGTACTAATAAAATATGTGTTTTTTTGTCAATAATTATATCGTAAATGCCTAATCTATAGTTAACTTTACGCCATAAAATTTTGAAGTTACGTGAAGTCGAATTCTTATTGAAATATATATATATATATATATATATATATAAATAATTTTTTAACTAATTAATTAAAACCACTTATTTTGATAACATATGTTCAGAAAAAGAAAAAGAAATGATAAATCATATATGGTGTGAGAACAAGATTTGTTTCACATCGAATTTGATTAGAATTATGAACAAAAGTGTAATTTTTATTAAAAATATCAAGTATTTACAATATTTTCACCAGTATATACAAGTTTCTCTATGAGAATATCATAGTTTTGCAAAAGATTTTTTGGTCCATTTTTCGGACTCTCACCGAGGCCTTTTATAAGACGCTCCGACCGTGATCCCCGCACTCTGAGCCGGTCCTGAGACCAAGCAGAGCAAGCATGTGCTTGCGGCCCTTTTTCCAATTTAAAATTTTAAGTTAAGAAAACGGTCCATTTTTTGTAAAATTGTATAATTTTGGCCTATTGTAGATTGCGGCCTTTAGATTTTTTAAAATCTCAGGACCGGCCCTGCCCGCACTCAATGTGTCTTTAATACTCTTGATATGCCGTTACACCTTTCAAACTTCTTGTAACTGTCGGCTCGGTCCGCTCCCGTCCCTTCGTTGGAGACTCCGCGCGCTGAGCTTCCTAACGAGTTGAGACAGCCCACTCAAAGCTCTAACCGTGATGGACCGCGTCGGCCCACTGTTTTTCTCTCATGTTAGTGGGCTTCATGTATCTTGACCCATGTTCAAAAGTTTCTGTACGACTTACTGAGCTTTGCTCTTCTGCTCTCCGAGCTCCCAGCATGCCGAGCTCTTTTCGCGCCAGAACTCTTTCCGCGAGCTCATAGGGCTCTTCGGAGCACCGAAGCTACTTTCTGCGAGCAGAGGATTCTCCGGAGTGTCGAGATTACTCTCTCGTCATCATCGGTGACAGTATTCTCATAGTTTCGTCACAGCTCTCCGGGTGCCGCTCACTTCGAAGTGGGATACGTCAGCCCAAACCCAACAAATTGATCCGAATCCATTCGTGTGTCCACATATGGTAGTTATATATTTGTTTGTATAGTGAAATGACAAAAAAATTGTTTTGTTAAATGGCTTTTCTATGCAATTTACGGAATATTTTCTACATATTTGAAAATATTTTGATTAATATATAAAATGTACCATTTGAAAATATGCTAACATGGGTCTTAATATATGAAGTATTGGGCTTCCGAGATACTAGACTAGTAATTATGCTCTCTTCCGTAATATTTTATCTTTTGCTTTAATTCGAATATCCTTTTTTAAAATAGTTGTCCAAATATTAATTTCAAAAGAAGTAAATAAAATTAAACTTTCATGTATTTGATTTTTGAACCAATAAAAAAACAACAAGAAGCTATTTTTATAATAATTTTATATGTAACAAATAAATTTTTTATTTGGTCATATGATTCCATAACATTCGGTAACAGCAATAACTACAATATCGGATATATTTTTGACTAAACATAAAAAGATAAACAAACTATTTTCAACTATTTTTTCCACTAAACAATATCAACCCACACTATTTCTCTCTTAATTTGTTGCCGATTTCTCTTTAGATTTCCCCACAAATCAATTTTAGAAATCAATTCCCGAAAAATCTTGAATCAGAAGGGTTTAGGGGTTGATTTCTCCAGTAGTTCTCAAAATTCCCCTTTTGACGAACCCTTAATCGAAAAATAACCTAAACCCAAACACAATTTCGAATCATAATTGTAATTTTAAGTCGCGATTTAGTGTGTTAAATGATTTATGGGGAATCTAAAGAAAAATCTTAAGTTTGAAGGTTTTTTAAAAAATCGAGTAGTTTGTGTAGTATACTGACGAGACAACAAATTCGAATAGTGTGGGTTGATATTATTCAGGGGAAAATAAATCGTCAACCCTCAAGTTATTTTTATTATTCCTCAGTTTTAAATCCAAAAACATAAAATATACAAATTTAAAATTAGCCAAAAGAAATAAATAAAAGATCTTTTTGACTAAATCAAATTAAAAAACTAAGAACTCTCTCTCTCTCCAAACAACTTTCAAAGGATGACATTAAGCAAATAATTAAAATTAAAAAAAAAAACAAACCAAACCCTAATTGCCATCTCCTTTAAAAATTCAAAAATCGAAATCTCTGATTAAAGATTGTTAAAAAAAAAAAATCTAAACCAAAAAGATTCCAATCAAAATCCAAATATTTTAGCAAACAGATTTCTCAGCAACACCAGGAAGTAACGGCTGAGATTCAACTTTCTTCACGATTCCGATGTAACTACTACATCTTCTTAGATCCTCAAATGTATCTAAATTACCTCGTCCTGATGATTCAGATCTAGTTACAATCTCGATTATCTCCTCAAACAACAACTCATCACAAGGAATCGCTAACAAACCGACATTAACGAATCCATACTCTTCTTCAGCTTCAGCTAAAAGCCGACGAAAGATCGGATGATTCAAATGTTTAGCTCTCACAACGTATCTTCGTCGATTTACACCGACGGAAACAGCGATATGACCAGGAGGTACATCTGAGGAAAAACTACGATCGTTGTTAGCTTTTTT